>JAGFPH010002515.1:14537-40223 GCA_018207615.1 Philaenus spumarius | reverse complement strand
ACGAAGAGAATGAGTCCAAAATCAACTTTTTACAATAAAAACCCTGCTTCACCGATTTTTTTGAATTTGACCTCATATTTTTCAAAAAACTTAAAAATTGCAAAATCAAAATATGTCTTTTTTACGAAAAAAATTTAGCTTATTTGTGTCATTGAAAGACACACTTTTTCCAAAATTTTTTTAAATTGAAGTATTTTTGACCGAGAAAAAAAATAATTTCGTAAAAAATGTATATCTATTTATCTCCAGATTTTGAGGTTATGTCAAAAAAATTTAAATTTGAAAGTTTCTTATTTTTTAATATTCTACAGTTTGGCACTAAGAAATATTTTTTTGGGGGTCGATTAAAAAAGTTACCCCTTTTCACCCCTGCCATTTCAACCCTTACTATCGCTCACCCCTAATCGACTGTAGGAATTGTAGAGGGGTTGATCCTGAGCCGGTTAAAATCATTTTCAGCTCGATTCAGAGCTCTTTCCATTTTTTCCAGAAGAATCCTTAATTTGATTGGACTATTATATAGATTGTGAAATATGTGTGTAGGGGGAGGGGAGAGGGAGGGCGTGTGCCTGAATATATTTTAACTATTAATAACACACACAGATTTTATTTGTACATGCTTAAGTTCAGAAAGAATGCAGCGATTAATTTGTTTGTGAATCTACGTCGTGGCAAAGTTTAATATAACACAAATTCTATAAAATTTACACACCAATATAACTTGTAAAATAATTTGTTTGCAAGAACTAAACACCATGAGTGTGCGTTTAGCTTATGTAAATACGAACGTTTGATGTAGTTGCACTCTAATATTTGCTTTGGCTACATATTAAATCAAGTTATGAACAAATGACTTGACATGTTCGCGACGCGGATGAATACACCGACGCCATTACTCCGCGTGCAAACGTTGCGGAACGGGATTACATTAGTTGTAAGTGCAAACAGCAAAGAACGGTTTGAACAACGATTTGACCAGATATGTGGTACGGCTTCCACTGAGGGAAATTGTGTGCTTATGGTGTTTACATCGTGTTTAATTTTCAGCGAACCTTAATAATTGTAAACTATGATCATTTCATCAATATGAACTAATATTAAAACGGAATAAATAAAAAAAAAATAAATACAATTAAAAAAAGGAAAAACAAAGATTCAAAATTAGTCATCTTACTATAACTATCAAATTATTGACAACATTCAGGAAACCGTTTTGAATTGGTTACAGTGGCATTTTTTGTTATGAAATCAGTTGAAATGAAAAATATTTGTTGCAGGATAATCTTAACGTTGTAGTCAATAAATCGACAAATTCTGATGTTTGCGTATGAGACTTACTTATACTACAGAAGAATACAATTACCATTAAATTCTGTATAAATAGGCAAACATATTTGTCTTTTGTTAAATTTTTGTTTGGAATATTCAAGATATTCAACCAAATTTTAAATGGTCACGGTTTTAAAAAAATATATTAATAGTTTTTTTTTAATATGTGCAATAATATGAAATCAATATCGCAACCATCTCCAAAGTTATAATATTTTTACGACCTATTTTCATTATTTTAATACATTTAACCCACTCCCGAAGATTGGTGTCCTATTTCAGAAAACACACTGGATAACGGAATAGTTGTTTATTTCTCTTTAGTACTTCAATATTGGGCTCATTACAACTGACTGTTAAACGTTAACACTAAAACTATTAAAATGAATTTCTAATTTGGAACACTTGAAGATTTATAGATTATAAATTGTGTTGCATAGTAATTGTGCATGACAACGTGGCCACAATAAAAACTAACACAAACAAATTCCGTGACAGACAAACGTTATAGAAATTAAGAGAGGAAGAAAACTGAAAAAAAAGCAGTTCATAATGTTTTGCACTAAATAAAACACTTCACTGACATCAAAAAGGTAAATAATTCCATCACGCAGCTAAACCACTGACTTGAGTTGAGTGAATTTCTAAAATTTAGTTTATACGTTTTAGGGTTTGAACCAAACATTTAGGAAATTGATCTTCTCACGAAATCACAGTATAGCTGCCAGAGTGAACGAAATATATTAGTAGAATTCGTTTACACCTCAGCCTTCGGCTTTTCGAGTTTGCATCTCGACCTTGCTGCCTACATGGGTTAGGACTGGGTACTTTTATGGTATTTTACGTTTTATTGATTTTGTGGGAACCAGATGAGCTGTTAGATCGTGGTAAAAAAAGTTAATGTGCAGTGTAATCTCCTAAATTTATTTTTTTATAACAAATGTAAAAAAATATTCACTTCCTGTTAAAAAACGTGCTTCCTGTCGTTGGATTTTTTTTGGCAAACGAACTCCTTCGACATAGACATAGACAACCAACATGTGGACCAAATCATAGGCCTCGGTACGGTATGAGCATTGTATTTGGATAACCTAATAGAACTCCGATCCAATGCAATATTTTGTTCCACTGAAAATTCGACGATAGTGGCATTATCTATTGGGGAAACGACGGAAGCTGTGTGCAACACCAATGCTACCAATGATTTCTCCCTAGCGCTACCTCGCGGCGCGATCATGCACTATTTTCGCGACAACCTTTTTTTCGGCACACAGCCCCCGTATGCATGCATGATCTATTTTATTATTCATGATCTATGGTATGAGCGACGAACCAAGAGCGACAGGTAGTGGAGGGGACTACCATAAGGCAAAGGATTGGATAAGGGCAAGGGAGGTACAAAAAGCATTTATCATCATACCATCAAACAGTGAACTTGTCAAATTACTTATATTGAGTGAACGATCATTTTCTAAAAAAAGTTCTTTGAAACGAAAAGACGGTTTGGGGTACATCCAATTGTCCAGAGAAGGATCATAGAAGATGCTATTACATACTACAGCTTCTAATTTTTAGAAGTACTCTTAAAATCTTTATCTCTATCATTCCATAAACATGGATATCCTTACACTAACGAAATTAAAACTTCACATTCTTCATCACAGAACTTTTTTGTCATATTTAAATAATAAAGAGCGAAATGAAACGTTCAACATCCAATGAGCGACTGACAAAACTATTTGTCAGGATCGATTCTATGCAACTAAGCATAAACTAATTAACGTGGTTGTCGTGCGACATCGCTTATCGCTCATTGCTCCTACCGTAGCAGCGACATAATTGTGTGAAAAATTGGTATCAAATTAGAGATAAAATGCTTTTGATTATTTTGAACATCGTACTACTGCGCATCCATGGACGTACAGGGTTCGTCACGGCAGTACGGTGCACGTCACAATGAGCTGAGTGGTTAAATGATACAGGTGATCAAACAATGTATATTGTATTAGGTTAAAGCGAGTCAAACACAGTTTGCTTTACTTCCGCCGTCTTACCACAAAATTCGGGTATATGTTATTTTCTAGAAAGTAATACTTTTAAGGGTTAAGAGACGGGAAGAGAGAATCAATTAAGACGTTATTATTTTGCCAAGAAATCTATATTTATTTTAACTACTAAGCAGTAATTTATTTACCATACATTATAAAATGGATACTTTATAAATTTTATGTTGTAAATGTGCGCTAGTAACGAAATTAAGTATTAAGTTTCCACAATTTCAACTTCGGAAGAAATATGTAAATACATAGCCAGTCCCGAACAACCCCCAAGACGCGATTTCCTAATTAACGTTACTGCATTCTTTGACCCCGATTGCTAATGATAGGCTGCGTCCCTGGAGGTTTGTGTTCATTAAGTTTTACTCCCCCCTCCCCTCTTTTATTTAAGGCGTCAGTAGGCTAGGGAAGAATGCTGTAAATGCAAATAGTTCTTTATAGTTATGACATCGTGTTGAGGAAAACAGCAAATAGTGATAAGATGGTGAAATATTAACAGCATCTGTTAAGTATGTTGATGTCCACCCGCCTTGTGGTACTCCATTACAAAAATATTGCTTACTTTAATAGAAAGTTATTGTTGCAATAAAATGTACCAAAATATTCATTTTACCGCTATAAAATTGTTAGAAATAAGTAGTTTTTAAAATATGTATTAGTGTGCACTGGCTTTTGCTGGCTAATTAGTAAAATAGTAATTAATAAAGTAAAATAGTACGTGGTAGAACTGACAGCAAGAGATAGATACAACAATAACTTACAATTAACAATTAACATACACTGGAAATCAAATGTTTAATCAAGTCTACTGTAAGAAGCACTCTTTTTTAAAACCAATTCTGTTTTAATATGTTTGCTTTTTGAGTTTAGCGCCGATAATTTGAAACCAGTAATTTGTATATGTCTACTTTTGGTGTAACTTAAAACATGTAATTTCGTTCATTTTTTGGATGGAAATTTTTGTTTTATCCCCTACCCCCCAAGTAGAGCGTTTCAAAAATCTCAATATCGAAATTTTTAAAGTACTGTTTACACGAAAACCGCTGATAATTAGAACCGCTGACGTGAGTTGGACGAATTTCTAAAATTAAGTTTATATGAGTTAGTTAGGGTTTCAAGCAACTATTTGGGAAATTGACCTACTCACGAAGGCGCTGAATAGCTGCCTTCGACTACGAAATATGTTAGTATAATTTGTTTTCACCTCATCCTCCAGCCCCGGCCCACGCGCTGCTTCGTTCCTCTAGAAGCGAAAAACTCGCTTTGCACTTCGACCTAGCGGCCTCGGGTCAGTAGCCGCCCCCACGGTAATATCTCCCACCTGGTTTTTTAACTAGACGAAATCTCCTATATTTTTAGTTAAATCTCAAATAAAGTTTAATTCTAGTAGGGAAAATCTAAAAAAAAATTACTTTTATCAATAAGGGTGCTTCAGGTTGTAGGATTTTTTGACTAATGACGTCGTCCTAATGTAATTTGGTGAATAAGTCCATAAACGTAACAGTAAATATTAGTTTCCATTAGAAATTTTAAATTTGGTCGCCATATTTGAAGAACGGCTGATGTTATGCCAATTTTAAATTTAATAAGTTATACGAAATAAACATTTGTTTGAAATGAGATGTCAATGACTTTTATATCTTTGTTAGAAGTCGAGAAATCCACTCGTTTCATGACTTTTTTCACCTTTCTCTGAATTGCATTGACCAGTGCCTTCACGATTTATCAAATGCTGATCTTTAGCTTAGTATAAAGTAGGTAAATTAAATGCCCCTGGCGGTGAAAATTAAAACCAAAATCATTGATAAATTTAATTTTAAATACACTATTAAAAAACAATTCACTTAACAAAACAACACAATGTACTCAAATAAAACTAAGGTCCATAAATAATGTCCACAGTATGTCCTCAGTTTGTGAACTGGCTTCACGATTGACAGTGTGAAGGAGAACTACGGAAGTTATCTCGTACACAGCGCATTATCAAGTTGAAACTCTCCCAGGTTTTAGATTTCGCGTTCAAATGTTGGTAGTAAATATGCATAATTTACGATAACGTTTCTCGGAGAAAATAAAGCGGCAAATTGTCCGTGCTTTAGAACCAGCGCGGGGTCGTAAGAAGGAGCTGAGCAATTTTGTATTCCTGGGAATGGCGAGGGCGATATCTTGATCTGTGATATGGGTTAGAATACTGTACAGAAAGTGATACATTTACTCTGGGATGAAAAATTAAAAACAGTTAAGATTCCTGCAATTCGTTATAAATTTGTGTAAAATTTTGAAAAAGTAATGAAACTTCACCTTAATAAATAAACTCCACCTACTTTTTTTAAAGAAAGGTAGTTTGGACTTGGTTTTGGACTATTTTCTGTGGGAGTTAAACTAACTGAGCGTAACAAAGAATATTTAATAAGTTTTCCTACAAATATTTATTAACGCTTATGTTGTGGGGATCAGAAACCCTCTCTTAATTAATTATAGGCTGTATCAAATCTATATAACTAGAGAATCACGTTTAGAGTGTTTATACGTCTTCAGGGCAAAAACTTTTTTTCCACCCAAAGAACGTACGTAGATTTTTCGTAAAAATGCTCCAAAATTTTTTATGGATATTATTGCTTAGATTAACTCTATACAACCATAGCAGCACGATTTGGCTGGTCATCCACTAGTCGGTAGAGAGGCTCGTTCTGGAGAGCCACATCTACTCAGAGCGCGGCGCAGCGCGTTGCAGTAGCTTTCTCCTTATTGTGGTCACCTGGTAATCAGTCATGGTTTGACAGTATTCAATCTTGTAGTAGGGACATAAAAACTGGTGTTTTCAAAACAATAAATTTGAAATTGATATATATTTGTATACAGTTCTATTTACAACTATATACCAAACTTTTTTACATTTTGAAAAATATTCGAAATTTTGTTTCTACTTTTTGTGTAGGCCTAAAGTTTAACCTTTCCTTCCGTTACTGAACATTTTTTGTTTATTAAACTTTGTACATTTTACACCAATAAAGTTTTACTACCATTATATGAATTCTTTGAACCTTACTCTACAAAAAAGCTATAGCACACTTTTGGATTGGTTTGTAATCACTATATTTGGCGAATTTTTGAAAATATGCTTGCACACGCAACAAAATGGCTTAGCATTGCAAAAAATTAGCATGGACAGTTTAAGGGTTTTAATTAACATACATGAACTTGAGATATTACATTTTTGTTGAAATTTGTTGAACGAAGTTATAACATTTTCTACATTTTGTATAAAACAAACATGGTTTTTGCCATGGTTTTTCCTAAAAGGTGAAATACTTTTTTTGTGTATACATATTGTATGCAAGTAGGTAAAATTGTAAGGAAGAGAGACAAATAACTTTTTGTTAGTAATGAATCTACAAAATAGATTCACCTTTGAATTGTGACACGTCCAGAAAGACTTTGTTGTGCTTGTAAATCAGCTGCCGATATCACAGTTTGTTAGGTACGAATGTTGCCGAGTACAGTCGAAGTTATCCGAACTGAACAAATTCCGACCCAGGCTTCGTATACTAGGTCGGTAGAGAGACGCGGCGCGGCGCGGTACCGACCTCCAACAGTTTTTCATTTAAACAAAAACGGCGCCGCGCCGCGCTAACCCCAAGTGGACGAAGCTTTTATGTTAGAATTTATATAAATTTTACCTTTTCTTGGAAAAATTACTCTTCTAAATTTTCAATTAAAAAAAAAAAAAATTAACTAGTTATTGCCAAATGTTTGCTCTAAATAATAAACCATATTAGGTAAGCTCGTTTAGTTTTTAAGTAATATGATTCTAAACAAAATTATTATTTCGTCGTAAATAAATTTTGTTCGCTTTACGAGTTTTTACCTCGTTTTTGAGGCCTCGTTTTATGGACTGTTTCATTTTGCTCTCTGCGTACAAACTTGGCCGTCGGGTCTCGGATCGGAATATATTCCTCGGTAAAATCCCCCACGTGAATTTGGACCTTGTACATTTATGGTTTTGATCGATTTTGGGGGAACCTAGCAAGTTAGAAGGTCCTGTAAAAAAATGTGTAGGATAATATCCTACATTTATTTTGTTAGATAAAATTCTAAAAAAAATTCATTCTCGTACGAAAATCTCACAAAATTGTTACTTCCGGTCAAAAAACATGCTTCCGGTTGTTGGATTTTTTTGGCTAACGAACTCGTTCGAGCAACTTAAACAACTAACGTGTGTACCAAATTTGGACCAATTTGTACAATTGCCGTCGGCCTTAGATCATAAGATGGATTTTGGCCGTCGGCCCCCACGTGGATTTGAAACGGGTACATTGATGGTATTTTACGTAAAGTGCGATCGCTAGAGTGCGAACACACATATACACATGCTGAAGCCTAAATATAATTTTTAATGACACTCCAAAACGTATTTTGAGGACCATGATCGGTGCTCATTTAGCACTCCCGACCTTAGGTCTTACCATAAGGGTCGCAATAACTCATCTTTCCTACGGAAATTCGCTAATAATGTATTGGAAACAAATATACATTAACACATATTAAACTTAATATTTTGAAGTTAGATGTTTCTTCGTGTATAAAATTAATCTGCACGTGATTTTCACGGTATCTTACTAGTCTTTAAATAATTTTAATGTTATAAATGTGCTTAGAACTTAAATTGCGATGTAGACATGAACTCGTGCTTACATTTACTTTTCTCTTGTGTATTATTTATCCAAGCCTCAACTTTAGTAATAAATTAATTTAAAAATAAAGAAACTGTCTTACCTCAACTTTAAAATGCATTCACTTTTAGCGTAAACTCCGACCTGCAACGAAAATACACAAGACACTCTGCATGTTAGCACCTGACAGAATCCAGTTGTAAATTATCCCCCTGATATATTTATTAGTCTATCCACGCCGGTTAAACGCAAATTACTCACATTTCCTACATTCTAAATTTGTATTTGACGCCTTGTTTGCAATTAATTACAAAGTCGTGAGTTAGCTACAAACACTATTTATAACGTTTCTACAAATTAAAACGCCCTGCCCACAGACGACCGACAAATCACAATCATATCCCTATCAATTTGATTTTCGTCCAACGTTAAACCGTGTTTTGATTTCAAAATAGCCCGTTTAATGTGCACCGAGATTCTTTGACGTTGAGTCAGATGTATTTCGGCGGGTTAATGTGCGTGAATGTGTTTCGCTGTGATAATATCAACATGCAGTATGACGTGTGAGTGCGAGACGGATTTGTTAAGTAAGTCTTGCTGCTTAGTGCCGTACAATACAGAAATAGCATATTATTATAAAAGTGGGGAAATTATCTACAAGATTTGTCAAGAAAGATAGTTCATTAGGCAACTGACGCTGTGGACACTATTGTAGGACTTCGATTTCATCCTTTTTGTACGAGATGTCAAATTGTTGTAAAGGCCTTCACGTATAGAGTGGAATTCTTCACCAGCTATATGCGCACGCAGATCATGACAATTGGCTACATGCTGAAAACATCTTCAGGTGTACACGTTGCCGCAAGATAGCAAGAAATGAATATTATGTGTCTTCAACTTTCATCCTATTTTGAATGACTATTTTTATCTATTGAGTGTATGAATCGTTATTATTATGTTAGTCGCAGAAGCTCAAAAGATGGTTCCAGGAGTTCCTACCCTCTACATGAGTGATTTCTGTCTTGTTGCCAGAAAGTACCAGAAATCTCCAAGTAAATTGTAGTCTCCAGCTCTTGTTTCTTTTTAAGTCGTCTACTAAATACCAAGGAAGTTAATTTCAAGCCTTTAAGGAGCATGGCATCAAGAAGTGCATAACCATTATCGTCACGAACCATCTTCTTTTTAACGACATCGAGTGTACGAATGGTTTTTAAGTAATTTTGTCCCAGAAGCTCGGATTTCGATTCGAGGAGTCTCTGTCATCAACATCGTTTTTTTTTTATGGAATTAGTCTTCTCGAAACTAGTTGTAGACTCCAGCTCTTGTTTATTTTGTAAGTCATTTACTATATACGAAGGAAGTTAATGTCAAGTCTTCAAGGGCTATTTCAGCAAGAAGTGCGTATCCAGTATCGTCAACCATCTTCTTTTTAATGACTATTTAGCCATCGAGTGTACGACTATTTAACTAATTTTGTGGCAGAAGCTCGGTAATTGATTCCAGGAGTCCCTGTCCTCATCATCGTTTTTTCTATGGAAGTAGAAGTAGCCAAACTAATTGTAGACTCCAGCTTTTGTTTCGTTGGAAGTCATCTACTTTATAGGAAGGAAATGAATGTCAAGGCTTCAAGGGTTATTTCAGCACAAGAAGTGTATATCTAGTATCGTCAAGCACCATCTTCTTTTTAACGACTATTTAACCATCGAGTGTACGAACGGTTTCTAACTAATTTTGTTCCAGAAGCTCGGTAATTGATTCCAGGAGTCTCTGTCATCATCATCGTGTTTTCTATGGAAGTAATAGTAGCCAAACTAATTGTAGACTCCAGCTCTTGTTTATTTTTTAAGTCATTTTCTACATACGAAGGAAGTTAATGTCAAGTCTTCAATGGCTATTTCAGCACAAGCAATGCATATTCAGTATCATCAAACACCATATTATTTTTATTGACTATTTAGCCGTCGAGCGTACGAACGGTTTCTAACTAATTGTGTGGCAGAAGCTCGGTATGTGATTCCAGTAGCCCCTGTCCTTAACTTCTTTCACCCATTAGTAGTTGCTAAACAAATTGAAATTAGGTTACATTTTCACAGCGCTTTACTTCTTTGGCACCACATCCAGTTATGGCATGTGGTCAGTGAAATCACATCTAACCTCCAGTATTGACGTTCTCCTTTCTGAAGTTATTCTCCTGGTTTAACATTATCAACTTCATCTTCAATAATCTAATGGATTTTGTGAATCCAAAAATAAAGAAAAATTTAGAAAACAGTGAACAAATCAAATAACTGTGTAATAATAACAAACTCGAATTAAATAATGATAAAGTCGTGACAAACGCAACGAAAACGAAAGTAAAAAATAAATCAAACAAAAAGTCGGAAACTTATAAAAGATCAGAACAATAAATAGTTGCATAAGTATTTAAAAACAAGAAACACAATGCACACTTGACTAAGAAATAAATACAACCGAACAAAAAGACATTAATATTACTGTGCAATAGCATTTTAACGGGCGAAACTTAATTAGTTAGCTTTTTTATGGTAAATACTTATAATTAATCATTTAAACGTTAATGATTAATTTACACATTCAGCAACATTCGTTGTATTTTTCCGCCTTCAACAATCCATCGCTGTACCAAAATCTACGAATTCCATATAATAATTTTAATATTATTTTTCGAAATACACATTCAAATGAATCACATCACGAACTAAGCTATGATAATTCACGCCGCAGACATTTAATGGTTTTCAAACGGTTCAGCAAAACACTACCAAACAATTCATCCAATTCCAATCGAACATGTCGACAATTCATCCCTTACACAATTGCGTATATTTAAATGTACAAATAACGTTAGCTTTACAGTACAGCATCGACAAAAACACGTATAGTGAGCCCTACGTGACCCTGCTTACAAACAGCCCATCGAACAAATTGCACAAATCTGAGTTTACCCCATCGTGACGTGATTGTTGCGTGACTCGTTCGCTCCGCTGTGATTATAATCTCCCCCCCCCCTTGGTAGATTGTTCCGCATTGTTTCTTTCTATTCACAAATACGGCTGACAAGTGGGCTTGATGATGGAACCATGCGTAGGTCTTAGTTGAGCGTTATTAGCGAATTTCCATTGGAAAAATGAGTTATCGCAGCGACTCTTACGGTGAATGAGTATCGATCATGGTGCACAGAACACGTTTTGGAGGGCCATTAAACATTTTATGTATATGTGTGTTTGCACTCTATCGGCCGCATTTTACTGTCGATTTGGTCCAAGGAACACACGTTGGTTTTCTAACTCGCTTGGGCGGGTTCGTTAGCCAAAAGGTCCCTCAACCTAAGTAGTTTTACCAAGTAAAAATGTTTTGAGGTTTTTCGTACCAGAATGAAACATTTAAACAAATTATATGTGTTTGACATATAAACAAATTACAACAGGATATTTTCTGCACATTTTGTTTTTTTATCAATCCTTATTCCCGTCCGGTTGCACCAAAATCGAACAAATGTGAAATACCTCAAAGTACCCGTTACAATCCACTTGGTGAATTTGAACGTGGGGTATCTTCTGGTACGAGGCCGTTGGTTGGGACGCAAACTTGGTTGCGTGTTTCTCCGCTGCGATCGAAGTGAAAAAGTCAATAATCTGAGGCTGCAAAATCGAAGTGCAAACTCGCAAAACTATTTTTTACGCTGCGAGCGGAACGAAGCATTGCGTGAGATAGGGCTGGAGGCTGAGGTGCAAACAATTTCTAATAATATATTTGGTACATGGAGGATGCAGGCAGTTATTCAGCTCCTTCGTGGAGAGACAAATAGTTGGCTCAAACCCTAAAACTTAATTTTGGAAATTCGCTCAACTTACATCAGCTGCGTGGTGGAATTATTTAAAATAAAGCAGCCTGAGTAATATTGCACTTACTATGTCGGAATAGTTGTTGATAAATGAAGTACGTGAAACAATTTTGAGCAAGGTTCGGTAAGTATTTGCATAGTATTTAGGCTACTAAATATTGTGTGATCTTTTTTTTAAAAACGTTTCCAAAATTTGATTTTATAATTTCAATATTGAAATAGTAATGAGTCGATTAAAATAAATTCTGACACTGCATAATTTTAAAACGGCTGGAAAATATCATGCGATTTTAATCCTAGCGTGGTTTATCTTTTACTTTTGACCTAGTGTAGTGTGGAATTTAGGTGGAAGACTGAAATGGAAACATCAAAGATATAAATTAGTTATGAAATGTTGAAAAAGTGGTTACTCGCCTGACGATAACCATCAGCTACTAACTCCTTTCGTGTTTACCTACAATTAATATAGTTGCTTGTTTGGAATAGAAAAACTGCATTAAAGATATTACAATAGTCCATGTTAAAGTAGGATATTGAATATTTTGGAATCGTTAGAAATTAAATAAACTAATGCAAAGATGCTAATAATATTCATAAATGTTTCTATTTTGAAGCAAAGTGATGGCTATTGCGTCCTCTATTCCACTTAACCTCGAATAACAAAATAACAACACATTAATATAATAATATTACAAAAGTAATAACATAAAAATCAAAACACAACAAAATAATAATATGTTTTGAAGCGAGTGGTATCCATTGGTTCCTTTCATCTAATTGATATTGAATAACATATTAAAAATACACCAACAATAATAATAATAATAATAAATGAATAACATAAACAAAACGTAATAAAATAACAATGCAAGTATATGTTTTGAATGGTCTTCTATTCCACTTGAGGAATAACATAATATAAATACATTAATAAAAATGCGAAAGTATTGACATAAACAAACATAACATAATAAAATAATAATAATAGTTTATTTTATGTGTCAATCATGGATGACCATTTGGTCGCTTCTTTCACTTAACCGTGAATAACATACTGTAATACAAATACAAATAAAAAATACGTTAATAATAATTAAAAAATAAACGGTGCCAGGAACTGGCACATACTTTCTCACACACACATTTAAATTAAAGTAAGAGATTAACTAATAAATATTATTATAATTATCTAGAGAGAAATCTATTCGATCGATTTTAAACAAATTTGCACCAGAAATGTCAAGTAGGAATGTATAGATGCATGAAAAACTATTTTGAAAATTTTTGAAAAACAACCTCTTTCTGGCAAAAAAACCCCCCAAAAAATCAGTTATTATTTTTTATAAAAATGGGCTCTAACGATTTTGATAAAATTTGATTTATTTGTAGCCTTTAGTGTACCCTACCATATGCAAAAAACCGCATATTTCTAAAAATTCTCGTTTAGCTAATAATAATAACAGATTGTTGTGGGTTTTTGGCCATAAAAGGGGTTGTTTTTCCAAAAATGTCAAAACCTTTTTTCGTGCATCTATACAGGCCTAATTTACGTGTTTGGTGCAAATTTGTTCGAAATCGATCGAATAGTTTTCTCTCTAGATAATAATAATAATAACATTTATTAGTTAATCTCCTACTTTAATAAATACCTCTCCTACCCCACCTACAATTATGAAGTCACAGTGAATCTATTTAATAATTTAAATATGTTTGTGAGAAAGTGTGCCAGTTCCTGGTACCGTTTATTCCACTTAATATCGAATAATATAATACACATATAAAAATTAAAATAATTAATAATAATTTAAAAAAAAACATAAAATACTGAAAATCATAAAGTAAAAATGATCACTTAAAAACATAATGACCAAAGAATGAGATTATAAATGTGCACACATTTCTCTTCAGAAAATAAAATACAACTCCATTTTTGACTCTCGTAGCCTCACAAAAACCACCCGACCACCGAAAACACTCGAAGCCTTTTCGAACTGTAATCGTTTTTTTTTTAACTTTCCGTTCTTTCCGTTGATTGGTGTATTAAATAACGCAAATCTACGTCTGGGTTTAAGTAATAACGAAGCTCCTAGCCGGTGCCACTAGAATTAACGTTCAAGCTGAAAACAAACCTTTCTGCCACGTAGCGAGACAATCCAGTGAGCAGAATAGCGTGCAATAAAATAACGTAATTGTGTGCTTACGACCATACGGGAGAAGTGTATACTTTTTAATTAACACAACTTACGAAATGAGGAAGTACACTGTTCATTTTTAACACAATTTACGAAATGAGGATGCACAGTATCGATTTCAGACGTATTACTAATTAAAATAAACATTGTATTAACATTAACAGATTAAGCTTATGAAGTTGGACAATCTGTTTCACTTATATTCCCAACGTAAATATACTAAATTAGCAATGTGGCCTAACCGGCTATATGGTGATGGACTCGGCAAGACCAAAACTTTTTTCAAACAGATGGAATAGAGCGTTTCACAAAATGCATGGTAAAACGCGTGACGGTAAAATCTGATTCACCTCCAGCAACAAGAAAACTATATACCGTACTCTGCTATACACACTTGTATACACATTTTTAACTTCCCGCTAAGAAAATTGAAAATTTTCTAAAATCGGGAAGTTATTGGTTTCACCCCGTTTTTCGAAAATCGAGTATTCATCAGATCTCGACGTTTTGAGGTCCTAGGAATCTTCCCTGACCACTCCCGAGAGGGTGTCACCCTGTCTGTATGTATGCGTGTGTGTATGTAAGTATGTGACCCGCTTATAACTTTTGAACGGCTTAACCGATTGGATCCTACCAAACGGCGTTCTAAAGAGTTCCATCAAACTTAGATTTCCTGAAAATTTCAACTAATTCGGACCGGTAGGTTCTGAGAAATGTCGAAAAAACTATGGGTAAAAATTTTTTCAAATCATCCTGTTTTGGAATAACTTTTAAACGGCTTTACCGATCAATTCCAAAATCTAATCAGCTTTTAACCTTGAAAAGCGACGTCTATCGCTACCAGTCCGGTCAAAATCGGTTAATACGTTCGTGAGATATCGTGAACGAAAGAAAATAAAAAAAAGTGTTTTTTCTCAATTTCTCCGAAATCTTTCATCAGAAAAATTTTTGTTGTCGATTCTTTCAATGGACTCGAAAAACGGCATCGATTGCCGCAAATCGCATAAAAATCGGTTGATTCATTCAAAAGTTATGGCAGTTCAAAATTTCCAAAAATTGTGTTTATCAAACTTTCATCATACTTTTGTAATTAAACTTAGCGGGAAGTTACAGGGATGGCCTTTAGGGTCAATCGTTTTCCAATTTTTTTTACGTTTTGCGACTATTTTTTATACTTTAAAAAATGTTAATTTTAAAAAGTGAAGAAACTTTAAGATTTGTTTTACATTTTACAACATGGTCATCACATTTTAAGTAGCATAAAAAAAAAAAAACTGATTAAAGATCAGATTAGATTATTTACAATTTCCCACTCCTTAAATTTATGTAAACCTTACTTTAGACGTTTGCCTCTTATACGCCACCACAAAACACTTTAATGTAAGTAAATAAGTCTCCCTAACCAACCCCAGACAAAGCCCACCAAGACATTGTACGTGGGATATGACCCACTTCACTACACGGTTAGGGTGGAGCACATCCCACAATACAACAATAGCCTATATATCATAGTCATACCGACTAATCACTCCAGCGCAGTACATATTCTATTACAAGCTGTGGTTTCGGTCTAACCAATCCTGTACGTCTCGTCGGTTCGACATCTAAATCAAGGATGTATCGATATGGTTATGTTCTGTTTTAGACATATCCCTTTAGGCTGTATGGTTTACTAGTTTCGACCCGCTCAACCGTGTTTAACAATAAATACATATTGAACTCGACTTGTGAGATGATAGACTCGATAGAATGAAGCACATTGATTTCACTAACGCCTGGTGATTATTTGCTTTCTTTTGATGTAATTTTTGAAACCAAGTTCCTTTACGCGGGTTGCGGTAGGAGTTGACATATAGAAAATGTAACGAAAAATGAATTGGTTGCTATGACAATGACAAATAGAAAATACGCGTAACGAAAAAGCGTTATCGAATCGGTTGCTATGGGAATGAATACAAGTATTACAGTTTCCATACGTTTAATGTTATTATAAAGTAATTTAAAGTCTAGGCCTAACCTAAAATTATTGTCTGTATGTTGACGTTAAGGCAAGTAAAATAAATATACACACAATAATTTTAGGTTCGGCCTAGTTTGATGAACCAACATTTTATTTTTTTTGGTTTCTTGAGTTGGTGACTTCTTGAGTTGTCCTTCTTACGACGCGTTTCGAGACCGTAGTCTCATTATCAAGTATTCATCACTGTTCAGGTCGTTATATACACACACACACACACACACACACAAACACAAACACATTAAAACACAAAGTACACAACGCATAATTTACAGTGCGATACGGATTGAGCCGGTTGGTGTACACCATCTTATCGTCTATGATACACTGAACTAAACTAAATAAAGCAGCCTATTTTGTAAGGTGATTATTGACCAGTTCTATCTTGATAACCGAGGGCTGTATCATACAAGTCATTGGATTGAAATGACAGCTGATCATTTAATACGTTATCTGGGTTATGTCTGAATTCTTCGATGGCGTTCATTAGTCTCAACTTTACGCAATAATGAAGAGGTGTCAAGTTGGCGTCGAAATATGTGTAGTTGTGGTTATGGTCTATCAGATGTTGAGCGTAATTTGATTTCATTTTACGTATTTTATTGTGCGGCAGATGTTCTTTAAAGCGTTCTTTAAACGCTCTGCCTGTGTCCAATATAAAAGTGAATTTTTTACAAAAGTTGTTGTCAGACTTACGGATGTTAATAAGACGATCATACTACGGAAGATGGTCAATTTGTGACTAAAAGGATTTTTTGATGTAGAATATATAATATTGTTAGTAAACAAAGTAGATTTCGTAAAAACGCTGAAACTATGCTTACCATTTGAAATTTGTTTAGTGAGGTCTAGAAAATGCATTTGATGTTGTAAACCTATTTCCTTTGAATTATATTTAAGCATTTAACAATAATTATAATTTAACAATAATTGAAGCTGGCGATCAAATCCTTCATCTCTTCCGCATTTTTTTTCCAGGTAACTTAATTTTTAACCCCCTGCTGCCTGGGCTTAATCAGATAGTTTTGTCTTTTCACCCAGACTACAGTCTTGCTAATTTGTCAGCAGTCGCTAGGAGCTAGCCCTCAGAGGGCGTTTCGCCGGGCGAGTGTGTGACAAGGGTGGAAAGAGGAGGAGAGACGGAGAGGTCCGACTGTCATGTGACCGTGACCGTCAAATAGTAGCGGCCGATGGAACTTCCTGGTCTGAATTTTTAACGTAACTTTTCGTCTTACTGATATGTAGTCATTGGTCCGGGTTAAGCTGTCTTGTCAATGACGTTACTGGCAAAACCATGGTCGGGAAGAATCGATTAAACAATTTTATCAAAATTTACTGAATACTGTTCTGTGTGTGTGGATTTTCTCTTAATTCGTTTGAAGTTCTCCGAAATAAAACGACAGTGATTGGAAACGTGCGTTGAATGCAACGTAAAATGTCGAGCGCATCCTGCGTCCACCATTATGCAAATTAGTACGTCGACGAATACATTTCCGCTGAATAAGACGCACAACGCATATGTTGATTCGGTTTAATACAGCGTTTTAGGGCCTATTTTTAAACGCGCATTTCCCGTTATTTGACAAGTGGAATACTCCTGTGAAGAATGGCACATTCCCTGCATAATTCATTGACAGAAAATCCGCAATTTTATTTTCCAATTCAAATTATATACCTACGTGAGTTTAATTTCAACAAAATAATTGTATCCAAGGCCGTAGCCAGGAAAACTTTTCGGGTGGGGGGGAGGGGTTCAGGACAGGACCGGGGATTTGGATTTAAACCTTTTTAACACGTTCACTGCTAAGGACGCACATGTGCGCTTGACCACTGAACACTATGAGAAGCGGCCGACGCACAGTGCATTGCACGCCAACCCTCTTATTGGGAGTATTTTCAATAGACAATGTATTGCGTGCTTCGCACGCCAACCCCTGTATTTAGAAAATGTTCAATACAAAGAGCATTGCGTACTTCGCACGCCAAACCCCGTATTGAGAGAATTTTCGATACACAGAGCATTGCGTGCTTCGCACGCCAAACCCCGTATTGGGCGAATTTTCAATACACAGAGCATTGCGTGCTTCGCACGCCAACCCCCGTATTTAGATAATTTTCAATATAAAGAGCATTGCGTGCTTCGCACGACAAACCCCGTATTGAGAGAATTTTCGATACACAGAGCATTGCATGCTTCGCACGCTAACCCCTGTATTTATAAAATGTTCAATACAAAGAGCATTGCGTGCTTCGCACGCCAACCCCCGTATTTAGAAATTTTTCAATAAAAAGAGCATTGCGTGCTTCGCACGCCAAACCCCGTATTGGGCGAATTTTCAATACACAGAGCATTGCGTGCTTCGCACGCCAACCCCCGTATGTAAAGAATTTTCAATATAAAGAGCATTGCGTGATTCGCACGCCAAACCCCGTATTGAGAGAATTTTCGATACACAGAGCATTGCGTGCTTCGCACGCCAACCCCTGTATTTAGAAAATGTTGAATACAAAGAGCATTGCGTGCTTCGCACGCCAAACCCCGTATTGACAAAATTTTCGATACACAGAGCATTGCGTGCTTCGCACGCCAACCCCTGTATTTATAAAATGTTCAATACTAAGAACATTGCGTGCTTCGCACGCCAAACCCCGTATTGGGCGAATTTTCGATACACAGAGCATTGCGTGCTTCGCTCGCCAAATCCCTTTTTGGGAGTATTTTCAATACACAATTCATTGCGTCTTTTGCACGCCAACCCTCGTGTTGGCAGTATTTTCAATAGACAATGAATTGCGTGCTTCACACGCCAACCCTCGTATTGGAAGTATTTTCAATTGACAATGCATTGCCTGTTTTGTTAGAGTTAAGTATTTTTGTTGAACCTTTTTCTTATTTAAGTCTTGTTTACGTTTTCTTATTTATTTAGTAGATCAGATCAAGCTCACAAGAAAGTAAGACAGTAACCTACTGCATCCATGTGTATTGTACTTTGTCGTTTAATCAAGTGAATCTAAATATCAGTATGTATACAATGCACAATGATGTAAAATATGTTGTTGGATCGTCTGTTGTGTTGTCTATTTTATAATTTAACATGCACATTTTAAACCTAGTATTAATTTTTACTACCAAATTTCGGGATTTCGGGGGTAGGGGATTGACCCCCCTAACCCCCCCCTGGCTACGGCCTTGATTGTACCCTAAAAAATATTGGGCTCAAACTAAAAACTTTAACGGTTGGAATCGGGCACAGCGCTTAGTTACCTATAAGACTACCAACATGAAAGAAATAAAACTGTATAAAGTATAAGAAAAGACTTATATTTCACGTAAGGTTAAGTTATACTCACATACTCTCGCAAGCTGTAGACAATGTAGTATTATTTTATGAAGCCGCGCACATATTTGCACTTCCTGAATCTATAAAATATAAAGGTTTACAATGTTGGTAACACTGAGCAAAGGTAATACAGGCGCGAACTCTGGTATTAAAGTAGACGTACTTATGTGTACTGTAAGTTAGCTTTTGAAAATTGGTACATGTAAAGAGAACTCAAGTCGTATTTTTTAAGGCAAATCTTTTAATATATTCACAGTCTAGTGATGACATGTGCTGTGTTTTAGCATACGTTGTCAAAAGTAATTTGGTTTCTGCCCATTGTGAGAAAACTTAGTGAGAGTAGACTATACAGGGTGATTCAGAATTATGCGGCAATGTCTCAGGAGCTGATTCTATAGCTATAAATATAAAAAATCAACTTAAATATAGGCCCACAAATGCTTCCTTTCGAGATATCCGCCATTTTGTTTTTTGCACAAAATAATTCATATCTAGAGGAATGTTTGACTGATTGAGTTCCAACTAGGCATGCTGTTTAACCTGACAATGATATATCCCAAGAAAAATAAGCGATTATAATTATCCAATCATGCGTTTCAAAATGGCGGCTGTTTGAAATTTTCAAACCTAAATTACTCAAAAACCGTACATTTTAAGAAAGAAAATCAAGACACATTTTTTGTAGCCCTTTTGATTCCTTATCGGGTGGTGTAACTACCAAGAAAATTTAATGAATAATAATATAGTTAAGTTATGTGTCATACTTGGTTTGTTCAACCCGGCATCCTATAGGGTACCCACACAGTAAACACAGCAATATTGTATGTGCATTTGCTGTCACTATCTTTAACTTAGCTATTATCCTTCACCCTATTGTTTTGACCGTTACACCAATGAATACTTAAATATTTAAGTATTCATTGGTTACACCGTCCGACAGGGAATCAAAAGGGCTACAAAAAAGGTGTCTTGACATTTTTCGTTACAATTTACGGTTTTTGAGTAATTTACAAAAACAATCGGAGGCACGTTTTTGAACGGATGTAACTATTTTTTTAGATTTTTCCTACGAGAATGAATTTGTTTTTGAGTTTTTTCTACAAATATAAAATGTAGGATGTTTTTCTGCACATTTTGTTTTTTTACGCGACCTTATAGCTTGCTGATTCCCCCAAAATCGATCAAAACGTAAAATACCATAGAAGTACCTAGTTCAAAGCCATGTAGTGGATTCTACCGTGGGGTTGGCGTGCGAAGGACGCAATGCTTTGTATGTTGAAGATACTCCCAATACGGGGGTTGGCGTGCGAAGCACGCAATGCATTGTCTATTGAAGATACTCCCAATATGCGGAATGGCGTGCGAACCATTTTGTAGCTATTCAGCACCGTCGGCGTCGTGAATAGACCTATTTCCCAAATTGCTGGTTGAAACCCTAAAACATAGGCCTATAAACTTAATTTTGGAAATTTGCTCAACTCACGCCAGCGGTTCAGCTTTGAGGTCGAATTATTTTGTGTATTTAATCATTTACTTGGGAAGTACATTTCGGTTAATGGAGACTGATCTGAAATGTCAGGCTCATTGTATTCGTAGCTGAAATACATTAGGCCTATGCACGTTTTAAAACCAGAACGTCTGCAAAGTTTCATACAAATCAGATAACCTACTGAAAATAATCTCGAAGACGATTCCTATTTATAGAATATTACGAGATCCAATTTGTCAATAGATTCAATTGTATTCAATTAACATTGAAATAAATTTATATCGTATTGAAATACCTCAGTAATTGACATATTGCAAAACAAATCTCCGATCGGTATTTGCATTGACGGAGTCAGTTCCAACTGGAAATACTCTAATTAAAAGATTAATTACACAAAACATTACATCTAAACAGTTTCCCTGTAATTTAGCTTCGGCAATTGATTTTTGTTTAGTACTTTGTACAGTTTAATTAGCCTACTAGCAATTGTACTCTGTTTAGTGCATTCCTTGCTGCATGGAGTCGGGTGGTCGTTTGTAATTAATTGTTATTAAAAGTAAATGTAATTACGTTGTAATTGGACGTCGGGATTTGGAGGGTTAAAGTGTTACGTAGTCTTGATTGAGTTATTCGAAATGAACTAAGCAAATGATCTAGTTAATTAACGTTACAATTAGGTTAAGTTTAGACATCATAGTTAAACTTGCCAACTATTTTAACTGATTTTTGTTGAACATTTTTTTTAAAGTAATGCTTAAGAACTTCAATTTAGTAATTTAATATCACAACTTACTGTGGTCATTAGTCATTCGTAGTGTGCTTAAAATCGGCGGACGTTTCTGCTAATCCGTCATTATCAAGTTAGTAATGAGAAACTTCTTCGTTGTAACAGAACACTTAGCCTAACACATTCTCAAACAGATCAATAAATTAATATTCAAAACACATGTAATAAAATCCATGTCCGGTGGTCCACTGTCTTGCACGGAACTATTGCTTCTTAAAATCTTTTCGGTTAGATCTAATATGTTTCCATTTCTGTTACTATGTTATCAGAATGACATCTGCGCATGAAAAACTGACTCTACCAGTCCTCCTGTAGGCAACGATCACTTAACTGACCACCTTTTCCTTTGTTTGGAGCCTGGACCAACCACGTGCAGGCTACAAAGAACATAAAAATTCCCTGGATTCTTATTGGTCTAAAGTGACTTCAGAATTAATACGGTTCAGTATTGTTCAACCGTACAAGCGATTTTAAACTTTATATCAAGTGGTTAGTTTATTGTCCACCGACCGTTAAGGAAAAATCACTGTTTTATGTGCTGCCCACCCAAAGCAATTAGAGGTGGTTAGTTAATTAACCACTGACCTATAAAGGGTTAAAGCGTTATGTTCGAAAAAAAAAATTGCTGCAAGAATTATTTCAGGATTATTTTTGAACATTTTATTTACTTCGTATTGTTCCAGTGCAATCATTTTTTTCTTTTCTGCATTGGTGAAGTATTATGACGTCATCGATCACTGAGTAGGTTATTTACAATAATGTGTTCGGTGTTTTTATATTAAACTAGCTGCCCGATCCGGCTTTGCACGGGTAGACAAATCAAAGTTAAATGTATATTAACAAAAAAAAATATATCAATAAATATATTACACTATGTATTTCTTATGGGGATTTTTAGTAAATTTGACCACCCCCCCTAAATTTAATTTTTTTTTTGAAAACCTTTCTTAGCGAGCACCCAAGGCCCTAGAGGAAGCTGCATACCAAATTTCATTCCAATCCGTTCGGTGGAATTTGTGGTAGCTTTGACCCTCCCCCCCAAACCCCCATAAAATTTCGAATTTTTTTAAAACCTTTCTTACCGAGCACTATTCTTACATACCAAATTTCATTCCAATCCGTTGAGTAGTTTTTGAGAAATCGTGATGAGTCAGTGAGTGGTATTTGGCTTTTATATATAAACAAGGTGTCAAAAAAGTCTGGGTACGGCTTAATATCTCAAAATGTACGAGTCTTATGAGCTAGAAATGAAAGCAGTTATTCACAACCATATAAGAACTGCTTTTTAGCGAGTTTGAAATTTTTGTCCGCCATCTTGGAATGAAATTATTTTTTTCAAATGGGAAGGTGGTCTGTGATACATCATTTCGATGTAGAAATTCAAGAGAAAACCAACGGTGAAATTTTTACATCCATATCTTTAACCGATTAAAAATGGTGGCCGTTAAAAAATCGTGTTTTCCGATTTTGCCCCATTTAGCTGTACTATTTTGTAATTAAAATATTAATTATTTTTCTTTTTGTATTCAGAATTACATAAGCTTTCAAACGATATGCTACACAACTGTATTTAATTCAACCACTCGAAATCAATTTTGAAAAAATCAAAATGGCTGTAACTAAATTTTTAAATACTCCCAAATATCGTTGGAAGGCTTATTTAATTCTGAATCCAAAAAGAATAATGATTAATATTTAAAAAAAATAGTACTGCAAAGTGGGACAAAATCGGAAAACACGATTTCGTTGTTTTTGGCCACCATTTTGAATCGGTTAAAGATATGGATGTGCAAATTTTACTATTGGTTTTCTCTTGAAATTCTACATGGAAAGGATGTATCACATGACCACCTTCCCATTAAAAAAATGAAGTTCATTCCAAGATTGTGGATCTAAGATGGCGGACAAAAATTTCAAACTCACCACAAAGTAGTTCTTTTATGGTTGAGAATAACTGCTTTTATTTCTATCTCATAAGACTCGTACATTTTGAGATATTAAGCCGTACCCAGACTTTTTTGACACCTTGTATAGATTTTCCGCTGACATAGTACTTTGATTGGTTAAACTCTTTTTTAAGCATTTGCCTATATATTTCATACGTCAGTCATAAATTCTTACGTTATCGAATTTTTCACTTTTAACTTTGTTGAAGTTGACACTTTAGGCGCACCGAGAACTTTTTGGAATAGGTAAAATATACGAACTCGCGATAAGGTTCTTACAGACGCTTTTGATTTCTTCTTTTTCGTTATTTTACACACGTATCAATATAAACCAGACGTTTAATGTATCAGGTGATCATAAAAGAAGAAGAAATCGAAAAAATAAAATTGGTAGCGGTAAAATCAAAGGCTTAAACTCAATACCTGTATGGATATTGTCACGTCACGCTACCGATGAAATGGACATTGTACTTCCTAATTTTGTAAGTTGTGTTAAACTAGTGTACCTGCTGATACCTTTAAAATGGACATATGTCTATATCCTAGAGACAATTATGTTATGTTGTTTTTTATTTTTTAGATTTCAATTTTAAATGGGACAAGATACGAATACTGATACAATTTCAGATTAAACCAGTATAATCAACGATTTATATTCACGATAGTTTTCACTTCTGCTGGCAGTCTCACGACTGCTTTTTTTTTACGTATCGTATTCTTAAATTGTTCCTTACCTATGCTATGACTAAACTTTATTTTATGAAAACTTTGTCTATAATGTGTGTTAAATACAGTGATCTTGCAAAACAATAATTTTCTGATTTTGCCTCCGGAATTCTAGATTTTTGAAGTTATACTTCTTTCAGCCCGTTGTAATCGGGATGGGGTGTCGGTCGAGAAACCGCGTCACGCGTTAGGAGTAAAATCTGGAAAGTGCCTTTTTATACCTTTTTCTTCGTATATTCGTATACTTTCCTATACTTCAAAACGTCAGATTGATTTGAAACTTTGCACACTTATCAAGGACCGATGAGAATGCAATATTAATTTTGTTGGGTGTAGTAAGTGAGCACTGATCATGGTCCCCAGAACACGACGTGATTTTTACCTCCTTCAAAACGTCGGATTGATTTGAAACTTTGCACACTTGTCAAGGACCTATGGCAATGTAATATTAATTTTGTTGGGTGTAGTAAGTGAGCACTGATAATTTTTTCTTGGTTTTCTAAAAATTCTCCACAATGTATTGGCTTTGGTGAGACAAAAGCCATCTCTCAAAATGTGTTTGTCTGCTTCCGTTGTAAAAGGCTTACATTAGTGTGTTACATACACACATGGCAATATTGTAGTGTGGTGACTGTTTCTAAATCTTTTTTGAAACTAATTTGTATGATTTTCATTATACGCAGCAGCTGTGGTTTATTTTTATAACAGCTGATTAAATTTGTAATCGATGACAGACCACGTTTCTTATTACTACTTTCTCATTTGAAGTGTAACAACGTCGCAATGGTTCTTACCAGTGTAGAGAAAGTGAAAGAAAGATAACATTATTTTCGAACAGGTCGTTCGGGTGATATGAACTGCTGTAGAGTTCCAAGAACGATGTCCAAAACCGACTCCAAGTAAGTGTTGTTGACAAGTATCGTCGTACGGGTAGTGTTTCGACTCATCGTAAAGATACAGTCCGTCCAAAAACAATCAGTAAGAATGAAAACCACGATATTCTTCTTCAGGAATTACTAGTCTCCGAAAAGAAGCTTCTAAAATAAACATTAGTTTTACGTCTTTTAGAAGAATGTTTCGAAACTGAATGTATAACACAAACTGATCATCCTTTAAATGTAAAAGGCATAGTATGCAATGGTATAAAAGTTTATTTGATAGCCGAAAATATACTTTATCTACGACCATTGCAATAAACACCAATAACGCTATTACAAGTAACATCAGAAAGAGGTACATTACAAACCAAAAGCCAACCCGATTA
>JAGFPH010002515.1:850-13588 GCA_018207615.1 Philaenus spumarius | reverse complement strand
TATGTTGACGCAAATAGTTCTGGTTCGTTAAGAAAATGTTACGGGTGTTTGATAAAAATATACACATGGTTGGTAAAAATATACGGGTCGTTAATCAAAACATATGGATCATTTGATTGACGTTAATAGATGTACAAGTGGATTCTTTAAATACTATCGACTTTGAAGACGAACATCATTCTGTGTTTGAACAACATACGATAGTAAGTACCTTATATTAAATTAGTTTCTTGTATATATCAAACTAGAATAACTGTTTACTTTAAATATTATTTATAAACGTTTATATTTTAAACTTTATATAATTAATTGTCTGCTACCATTGTAGCTTGCATAGCAAGCAATAACATAGCCAACATTGTAAAATTTAATATCCTCTGCCTTACATTTTAAACTTTATATATTTACAATTTTTAAACGTTTATATATTTAATTGTCTGCTTTTTAAAATTGACACAGTATGTTTCAAAAGTTTAATTACATTTCATATAAAGTGTTGCAATGTATATTTTTTATATAAAATTCGTTTTATATAAAAACTCGTTCAATATAAAACGAGAGCAACGCAATCTAGAGCGTCTAAAAGTAACTTAAACACATGTTAATGGAGGTGCCTACAATATTTAAAATTGATACAGTATGTTTTAAAAGTTTAATTACATTTTCATATAAAATGTTATAATGTATATTTTTTATATAAAATTCATTTTATATAAAACAACTCGTTCAATATAAAACGAGAGCAACGCAATCTAGAGCGTCTAAAAGTAACACATGTTAATGGAGGTGCTTACAATATTTAAAATTGATTACAGTATGTTTTAAAAGTTTAATTACATTTTCATATAAAGTGTTATAATGTATATTTTTTCACTAGATTGCGTTGCTCTTGTTTTATATTGAACGAGTTGTTTTATATATAAATATACATTATAACACTTTATATGAAAATGTGAATTAAAAAAAAAAATTTAAGCATAAAACAAATTATATTGGTTTGTTACAGATTATGGAATTAGATATTATAGAATTCTTTTCAGGAGAAGAGCTCCCCCATTTGTTTTCTGTAAGTAGGTTTTACAATCAAATGCAATATTCATATTTTAATCGTTTATATCGTTTTTATTCCTATTATCATCATCACTACTCGATGTTTCAATAGGAAGTTGTCGATGTTCACTTCTATTGGGACGAGGATGCTGACTTTGATTGGGAAGCATATTATTTTGAAAATGAAGATGGAGAATCTTCGGACGAAGAAATCCCTCTGGAATGGGAGTTACAAGACTACTTCTCCAATCAGCGATTAAGGGGGTTTATTGATGTAATAATAGTAATAAACTTTATTTTTATTAATTGTTTTTCCTTTATTTCTTTGTTTAGTGTAAGTCTCTCTCTTAAAATTTAATGTGAATGATAAAGGATTTAAATTAAAAAACACTTATTTGTTAAAAAAAATTTTATTTTTTTATTAATACTAAAATATTTTTCTTACAATACCAGACAAAGGTGTATATTCTACAAGTCCATCTTGAATTATAAGGCAGTAAGCTGCTGTTTGTGCACCAATATTTTCACTTGCTTCGATCTCCACGCGTACATCCAAAGCTCCTGTTTTCAATGTTTCATTTTGCCTTGAACAGTCTATAACAAATAGCGGGGTTTTGGCGAGAAATGTATCCTTGTCGACAGAAGGTTTGTTGTCGCTATCGCTGTAATAGGACGATTGAAATTTCACAAACATATCGTAAATAATTGCTTTGTTCCCATTAAAATTATCGTAGGGATAGTATTGTGAATTCAGATATAATTTAACGTTTTGAATATTACAAAAATCAAAATGACTGGCATTTTTATTGCTATTTTTCCTATTTGTTTGAAACGCAATTATTACGTAACGTGGTTTCTCTGTATTCGATGCTGTTTTCACTGTCCAAGTTATATTTTTAGTTTCCGGTAACGCAGGATATTCTTGAAGTTGCATACGACGAAATGGAACAGATATAGGTTGATCTTTATCTGTTAATCGTAACAGTGATAGGTTATACTCATCTGAAACTCTAATGTAAGGTATTTTCCAAAAGATTTTATTTATAACTAAATCAACCTTAGGACTTGTTTCCGTTGTTACAATCGCATTTACATTCGACGAACTTCTTAACAGTATTAACTCCTGTTTCACATTCATAATTATATGTTTATAATCTTCGGCGAATCCAAGTAGTAATTTTAATGGGATACAAAATGAAAAAGTTTTTTTATTTTGCAATGGCAATGTATCCAAACTCCAACCCGCGTTTAGTAATATATTCTTTTCGTCTTCTCGACTTGTTAGTAAATTTTTAATTGTTGATGTTATTCCTACATTTTTTATGCGATCAATTTCTGTACCGCAGATTTCATAACGTATTTCGTCGAAAAGAAAAGCCATCGCATTGCTGACAAGTTCCATTGCATCATCCTCATTAACACCATCAGGTTTTATTCCTTTAAAAGTTCCCTCTATGTATATGTAACTTTTGCTAGGCAATGTGTATACATTCTGCTGGTGAACAGGTATACGTATTTCATCGTTTACCCCATATGTTGTTTGCGCATATGGTAGATGAGTATGGTATTCCAAATCGATAATAGTTTCATCGAAAATAATTTTTTCATCTACTTGTAACATAATTTCTATTAACAATAAAACCTAAAGATTCTAGAAACTCTTGATTGCTCCTGGTCAACTTTATAAAAGTGTGATTTTTAGAACTGGTGGTTGGTAGTAAATTATTGCTTCTGTTATTATTGAAAACTAATACCATACTTAAGTAGATTCACGTCTTAAATGAAGTCTCAGTGTAACAGATTCGTCTCTGAAGTTTATAAGTTGTCCCTCCTGATCCTCGAGTCTTACTGATACGTTGTGAAGAAGTCCAGTTATATTTAAAGGTAAGTATATTACGGTGGTCGGTTTTTCAACAATTTTATAGCCAGGCTCGACTAAGGGATAAAATTCATGAAGAATATGACCTTCAACACCATTTTTATATGAGCCACGCACAATGTTGCAAGCAACACGTATTGTATCTACTTTGTTGATGTTGACAGTATTTGGTGAAGTATGCCATATATTAGGCTCCAATTTCTTCTTTTCAAATCCTAATAATGGACCAATGCTACCAGGCTTGTCGAATCTTATAAGTTTTGAACAGAAGATTCTAGTTTTCAAAGTATTATTATTCCCTCTTATATCCAATACAACTTGTGTTTTTTTATGTTTTTCAATAACAGCTTCTTTTAAGAAAGAAATTATATTTTCTATTTCGTAAGATCCTTCGGGTAATCTAATAGAATATTCAATATTTTCCCCATAGTGAAATGTATCATTAACATTTGTTTCGATATTTGGTATTGTATTATACGTCATGAGGTCGATTAAACCAATTTCATATTTGTGAGTAGATAAATCTATGGGCGGAAAAATATCGCAAGATAATTGTGAGCCTTTTCCATTTAAGCATAACATGTTTTCTGTTAGAAATGCAAAACACAAATGACCGTTTTTTAATTAATCGTTTCATACAAATTTTTACGCCATTCTCCTCTCGCTATTATAGGTTTATCCTTAGAATTTTCAAGGTAATTCAAGTAACTTAACTCTTCCGTATATTTTTTTAGAATATCAATTTTGTTATTTATTTCATTTATATATGATTTTATTACATTTATTTCATTGTCAACATATTTTTTAGACGTTGCATCTAATTCTTTTTCAGGAGGTGATTTTAAATTATGTAAAGTATAACCATTAACATCATACGTATTATTATTTAAAAACAAACATTTTCTTTTGAGAGTAAATAAATTTACAGCATCATTATCTTCTTCGGCATTATTTACATTACTTATTCGTTTTTTGTTCATATCGTAATTTCCATCTTTTGTTAATTTAAAACCTTGGCCTGGAGGTCCTTTGATAATGTGTAAACGCTTTGTATGCGAATGACGACCGAATTTGTCAACGCTCATTTTGGTACTGATGGAAAATCACTCTTTTCTTGTAATTATACCTGCTTCCTGTAACTCTTCGAATATCGATATAATTTCGTTATTGTTTCCTTTATTCCCAGCACTCTCTGATGCTAAAAGTAACTTTAATCTTTCACACAATTCGTTCGGATCGTTCCAATAAACATATGAAGGCGGCTTATTTTTTTCTTCAAACTCTTTCATCACCACACCACTCCCAGTCCAATCCATATAACTGCGAGGCGCACGTGGTGGAAATAATCTTGAAATTATCGATTTGTATTTTTTACTTTTATTACTTTTTATTTTTCCTTTCGGTAAATAATCGACTCTATGCGCGTTCGATGCTAATAAGATATCACGATACTTTAAAAGATCTTCGTCAGTGTAATCATCTGGAATTCTCATAAACAGTAGTTCGTATATTCCCCTTGTGCCAGTATATTTTACACCACCTACAATAAGATCATTTCCAATAATATCGATTTCTTTGTCACCTATCATCCACCTATTATTATCTATACGAATACCGTATAAATTATCAATTTTCTTAGGACGTTTTATATAGGAAAGAAAATATTCTGTTGACAATCTTCCTTTAAATGTATTTTTTATAATTAATTCTGCTTCTTTTTTACCCTGAGGCGAGCTTAAATATTCGGCTGCGGTCATAGGTGTTTCATATACTTCTTCATTGTTCGATTTTAAAAAATCAACAGGTTGTTCTTCTTCATCTGTGTCTTTTTCCATAGGCTCATCTTCACTGCTCGTTTCCATTTCGCTATTAGAAATATCGCTGTAATGCATTTGTAATTCTGGATCTAAAACTACTTTTTTTATCGATCTTTCGTGTTTGTCAACTTCATTTTTTCTTTTTTCATTTCTAGAGAAGTCGGGGAAAACAGGTCGTTTTTTAACAAAACTACCGTCTGTTTCTATATTATAATCTTTTCGTTTTATGCCTCTTTTAAATACATTCTCCTCTTCTTCTTCTTCAGAATAATCGCTACCTTTTACAGCTTCTTTTTTCTGCTTTTCCAATTTAGTCGCCAACAGTGTTTGTTCATTTAATTTCTTCCAATTTCTTTTTTCCTTTTTTTCATTTTCTATTTTCTGTTTTTCCAATTTAGTCGCCAACAGAGTTTTTTCATTTAATTTCTTCCAATCTCTTTTTTCCTTTTTTTCGTTTTCTAGTTTAGCGGCAATCTTAGTTTGCTCGTTTAATTTTTTCCAATTTTCTTTAGTCTGTTTTTCATAAAACGGCTTCATCAATGGTTCCATAATTGGTCTGATATTTTTTTCAATATGAGTCTCCATTTCGAAAACGCCTTTTTTCAAAGCGCTATGTTTCTCTTTAATTCGTTGTCTCAATTCCTTTATTTCCAATATAATTTTCTCTCGTTTATCTAACTCACTTACGTCTACACTCTCAGCCATCCCAACACTAACTGATAAATTTTTCGATGAACCTATACCTTACTTACAGGTTGATCAATTTTGTTTCACATTCATATACACATAGTTTAGTAACTACTAACAAGGAAATGAAATAAGAAAACAGTACACATTATAATATAAATTACATCATTTATTACAAATTTGCTAATTTACAATCTGGTGAATAAGAAAACAGTACACATTATAATATAAATTACATCATTTATTACAAATTTGCTAATTTACAATCTGGCGATGATTTTTTATGTTCCAACTTAGGATTGTCATCTACTTGCCAATCTCCTACGGTGACTCCGCAATCAATACAGGTGACATCATCGTCTGATCCAATGTAGTAAAATCCCGTTTGCACCATATCTTCAATATTTGGATATGACTTTGGCCAGTTCAAAAATGATTCCCTCATCATTTTTTCAGTGTTAATAACTTCTAATTTATGCGACGCAAACTGATTCACTTGTTCAGACACATTTGAACTGAGAGTGCAATCTGGATTTGATAGTTTATGTAAAAAATTTATTTGTCTAATTGTTAATTTTGAATCACTACATTGACTCCAGCCACAATTACAACACACTATACTGTCCCACAGTTTTGTACGATAAAACCCTGAATTTATTAAATCATTTTTCGTGCAATTGAATATATTACAACACATGTTTACACGATCCATTCTCTACAACTACTGAATAGAGTTCAAGAGAACATCACATTTATGAATACAGTAAAAACAGTCTCTTTTCTTTAATTGCAAAGGTATATTATACGCTCTATGATTTTGACAAGGAAAACTGTTTAAAATATCGTAATCTTTTCTTAAATCGATTGGTAATTTATTAAAAATATGTTCCACATTTTCAAAATGATTTACAATAAACTCTTTAGGCAAATATTTAATTAATTCATCTTGCATACCTGTATATCCTTTGGTATAGCATTCTTTTATCGCTAAATTTACTGCTTCTAATCTGTCTGTAATATGTTTTTCCAATTTCCACCATTGCAGTAAAATATGCACATTAGCGTAAGCACAATTTTTAGAACTATGTAAAAATATACATTTTTTGTAAAAATCGCCCCAAAATTGTTTTCTTAAAACACTTAAACTAGGACATTTTATATCTTCAAAATTTATCACGTTAACATCGAATTCAGTTAACAAGTTCTTTATATATGATTTTTTTTCAGTTCCTTTAACATAAACATTTCCACTAATATGAATATCGCGAAATAAATCCAATAGACTATTGTATGGCCGCATTCCAGAATCCCATTCAAGTCCATGATACTGTTTCTCCAACCATATAACTTGCTTTTGTAAATTTATGTTCAACTGATTGTATTCAAAAGGAGGTTGAAAAAGATGTAATTCGTATATCTGTTCGTCTGTCGATACAAGCGCCAGCTCCTTAACAATAAATTCGTTTGCTTCATTTTTGAAACCTTGAAAATCTAAAATAAAATTCATTATACAACTGAGCACTTTTTAGTTCCTTCCAAGACTTTTAACGACTGTCGAATGAAACAACACTCGAATAATGCTACCAAATCATTTATGAGGAGTGGGGGATGATCAAAGGTTTAACTGATTTAGATCATTGTTTGTTGTTACAGTTAAAAGTATGGATTACAAATTGACTGTTAATACTTCAGGTATCATCTGTTTGTCACGATTATGGGAAGATCCTGTTCCTATAATAAAGGAATACGTTGCTAAAATGGAGAGGTGAATTACTATACAACTTTTATACAAAATATATTGTCCATAAAGTAATCGAATTTCCTTATAGATATTTTTTATCATTTCAGAGTTTTATTGGATAGCGTGAACGAAATCAAAATTCACGAACATAATAATATGGATTGGAAAGGCAAAACAATAGAACATACAATATTTTCACCATTTGGTAAGACACATGTAACCTGGCAAAAGGATGAAACTTGCGTTGCTGCTTCTGTTAACACCGCTGCCATCACTACCACCACCAACACTACAGAATATATAGATATAAACATATCTCCTGAAGAATATCAAGAGATTGAAGATATTTTAAATGTAAAAGGTGATAAATAAAACAATACATAGCAATGTCAGTTTATTTAGCCTTTCTCCTCAAAAGGTAATTAAAACAAACAGAAGGTTCGCAAAGTTTATTTAATGTTAACATTTCTTTACTCATTTCATATTCACGATATTGATCTTCGTTATACATTTTAAACAATGGTGTAGTAACACACTTGTCGCACCAATTTTCACGATTCCATATTATGTCTGTTAACAGGAAATCTCCACCAACACGTTTTTGTATATAATCATATCTCACTTTTTTAATATTGAAATCTTTTTTAAATAAAACAATTTCACTGAAACAATCTCTACATAATTTTACGAATTTGTTTTCATAATAATAATATTGCAATAGTATGTAATTCTGTTCGTATGCGAATTCTGGTACTTCATCAGGATGATTCATTAGCAACAGAAAATCTTTACTTTTAATTTTATCAAAATCTATGCAGAGATAATTGTACCCTTGTGTATCACATTTTAAACTAAACCATACATTCTTATAAATTGTTTTCAAATATTGTTTTACAGTGAGTGGTAATTCAAGTTTGTCTATATTTTCCAAATTAATAATCTGTGCACACACTTGTCTGCAACACAATTCGAAAAGACTTGAAGTCATAATTGGATGGTTGAAGGTTAAATGATAAGACGCTGAAACAATTAAACAATTTTTTAATATCACAAATTACAATGGCCATAAGCAACAGTATTTATTCCATCATCACATATTACACGCTTATCATCATTTACACTTAATGCTACTTTATTTACACTTATAGTTTGAATACAATGTTTTTTTGATTGAAACATTCTACATTCTTTTCTAATTAACGTGAAATAATTTAAACAATTTTCATAATCGTCAAAGGTAATTTTATTTTTTACAACTGGTTTTGTTATTCCTTTCGCTTTTTTATAAGCACATATTTCTTCATGATTGTCAATAGTTAAATATGAATACAATTTCGGTCGCAAACCGATAAATTTGAAAATAGGTATGCTGTTACATTCGTCTTTAAATTTACCTAAAACTTTTTTATTGCAAGTAAAATAAGAACTGTGATCAGAAGGATAATCAGAAGTATCAAAATGACTTTTCAAAGTAGAATCAACTATATCCTTATAGATATCGTCTGTAAATATTTCTAAAAAGAAGCTATCAGTGTCAATATACAAAAGATTCATTTTACTTATATCATATTTTAATCGTAAAACATTATAATAAAAGTCATACATCAATGTTTTGCTTAATTCTAAAACACTAAAACCAATATATATTGGTTTATCAAATTTCACACTTTCTTTTGCACTGCGAACAGCACATAGATTCTCATCGTAAATTATCGACTCTATATAGGTTGGTTTACATACCAGTTTATTTAATCTTTTTTCTTGATTCACAAGTTCTATCTGTTGTCTTTTCCTAATATTTTCTATAGTTTTACCAAACATTGCATTGTTTAAAAGTTTATAAAATTCTTTTTCAAAAGTATTTTTTGCTTCTTTCCTTTTGTTAGTATTAAACATAATATAGGGTTCCAACCAAACATCTTGATTGAATTTCAATATCCTATGTATTTTCTTTAAAACTAAACCATTTGCGATAGCTTGTTTTAAATTTACATAATGTACAATATAGTTAGTTTTATTTTCCAAAGTTGTTAACAATTTTTTAAATTTTTCATTAGGCGGACATTTATTTTCCGCTAAAAAAGGGAATTCATTGTGATCGTTATGATAAGTATCCGGATATTCTACATCAACTTCAAGTATATAACCTTTTGGACCATCGTTCTCTACTGACATGACATCGAAATTTTCAACATTTTTTTCCCATTTAAAACCATCTTTAGGCATTGGTTTACACATTGCCCAACCATAAAGGTTGTTACAGTCAATGTACATTAAATAAGAATTGGGTTCGTTTGGATTGTAATGACTTTTTAAATACGGGTTGTTAGCTTTCGCATAACGTTTAACACATAACGTTAGACCACCTCTTATCCCTCTTTCTATAAACAAATATTTATCATAATCAGTAAACAAGTCAAGTTCAATATTCGTAAACTTTAGCATTGCATCAAATGTAAAACTTGGTAATGTAAGATAGTGCGCGCAATCCAAATTATAATTATTGATACACAATGCGCGAAAGTTTTCAAATATATCACTTAATAACAGTACATCAATTTTTAGATACAAATCACTATACTCTCCTAATGTTTTACATTTGAAATGATCATACACATTTACTGCAAATGTATAATCTTCATCGCTAATGTCACAATCTTGTATACTATTGTGAAAACAATCTTTTGAGGGTAACTGAATTTCATCAAGTTTGTCCCAAGAACTGGTATATTCATAGGGATATACACCTTTTCTTGTAACAAACGGTAAATCTTCATCTAGAAAGAATTTTTTAGTTTGAAAAAACTGATCAGGTTTTAAGTGACCTGCTAAAGTGCTCAAACTAGTATTTAAAAACCTGAATGTATCAATAAATCTCAAAACTACGCCATTAGTTGTGTGTTTAGAAAATGAAACATATTTTTCTGTTGAATTCGGTATTATACTGATGTTTTGTGAATCACATCCTAATTGTTTTATAATAAAATGAGAATCGTAATTTGAACTGCCGTGAATGAATATCGGTAAATACTTTTGATTCTGTCTTTTTAAATTACAGTCATTACATAAAATTGATCGAAATTTCCCCGTTAAATGACAATGATCTCGTACGTAAGGATGTAACAATGTAAATGAACGATTACACATTTCACAATTTTTTGCAGTTTTACATTTGTATATTTCTTCTTCAGTAAGTGGTAACATTGATTTTTTAATACTTTTAAACAATTTACCTATAAAATTTGCTAATTCAATTACATAATCCATAAACTTCTTAGCAGCATCTTTTCCTCTATAAATATAAGGTTCTGTTGGTAATTTTTCAATAATTTCTATTGGTAAAACATTTGCATCAGTTACAATATACACACAAAAACTCATAGGTTCATGTATATCATGAACAAAAGTATATTTTGATAATCTTTCATTTTTAACTTTCAGTAAACATTCAAAATCAGCATAAATTACAATAGGAACTGGAAAGCTATGATGATGATTTTTAAATTTCAAAACTGAACTTGATTCATAATCAGGATCGGGCATAATAGCTCGTATAGGTTTATTTGACCAACATTTTTCTAAATGTTCTTTTAATTTAATTTCTTTATTTTTACCTTTGTAAAATGTAAAACATCTTTTGCATATAGATGCTGCGCCAGTCATTTTATTTAACTGTGCACTAATTAATCTAGAAAAATTACTTATATAACAATAATGTGTAATTTTCTTATCATTCGTCAGCAATAATAAATCAAAATGATTTTCTTTTTCGATATCAGCGACTCTAAGAGGATATACTATGTCTTTTTCAGTAAGACCATAAATATTTACTGAAATGTTTTTGTTATTTTTTTCAAACCTATCTATCTGTGCTATAGGTGTAGGAAAATCGATACCATCAAAGTTAAATTTATTTGCTAATTCAAAATATTTGGAAGTTAATCTAGCGGGTTTATCTTTTACATATCTACTTAAAATCGCCCACCTAAAACAATAGTTATCATCATAGTTTTGAACATTTATCACTGCTTTTTTATTTACAATAGACACTGGAAGAGGTAAAAACGAACTTCCTCTCAAAGGACGATATTTATTGAATCTTAATAAAATGCCGTCGATTGAATAAAGTGTCCAACCTGAACCTTTCCCTTGATACTCAGACTCTTCCTGACAGATTTTTGAAAATGCCATTTCCAAAATATTATCTACATTTGTAGATCTATAAACAATTAAACTTTTAGTTTTAAAGCACCTATCTTGCTTTTCATTTGTAAATGGTTTAACATAAACGCATTCAATATTTAAATTAAATTTTAACGCATCATATTGTTGCACACATGTTTCAATAACGTGTTTTATTTCATTTTTATAATATACTAATAACAAACAGATATCCTTAATATCATGTATATTGTGTTTCAAATAAAATGTTTTAAGATTTCCTTTAAAAGCTTTCTCCAATTCAATAAACTCATTGTATACTTCAATTTTTTCTAATCTTATACGTTTTTTTCGAAAATTTTCATCTGACGAATCTTCAAATTGTCTATTCATTATTTAATCTGAAATACATAAAAATCATTGTTTCAAAGCCATACTAAATAATATAACGAATATGAACCATTTTTAAAATCCACCGTATGTATTTTTATTATTATTAATTTTTTCGATTTGAACATTTGGAATTTTGGAAAGTTTCTTTCCGACTTTTAATAAAATGTTATCAATTGACTCAATAACATCTTCAGATTCTGATTCTTCATCTGTCACAAAATAAGCTTTTTTATGAACCTTTGTCCAAAATAGTTTCTCAGGTGTATTTCTTAAATCCTTCATATCCGTTACTTCAATTTTTACTAAATATGAACCTGTTTCACCCGGTGATTTCATTATTTTCTTTATCTTTTCCGAATTTATTTGCAATAACTGCTTTATAGGCACATCCTTATTTTTTTTCGTTTTTTATTTGTACCTTTCACGTTAAATAATTTATCAAACTCGTCGCAATCATTATCAGAATCTGATGATTCGTCAGAACTTAATTTTCTTTTACTTAATTTTGATTTTTTCTTTTTTGGTTGTTCTTGCTGTTGTTGCTGCTTATACAAAATAGAACGTATAATTTGAATTATACAATGAGATGCTTGAGGAGAAAATACCTTGTCTTTAATTTCACTGGTGGTTAACAAATTTTGTAAAAACGCAACTAACTCTTTAAAATTAAACTGACTATCTCTAACTGCTAAACATTTCAATTGTGAATTTTCATCCATACCCACATTGTATTTTAAATATTCGCACACATTTTTAAGACTATCATAAATACTTAACATCTCTACGTCCGTTTCATTTACATACGATTTTAAATTGCTCATTACAGACTCCCAGGCGTTAACTGTGTTCAACCCGATTATGCAAAGAGACTCCAACAACCAATAAATGTTGAATCTGCTGCTTGAAGCAGCTGGCGCAGACGATGCATTATCATTATTTTCAAACTCCATTACTATAAAAAAACAAAAACAACAATTACAACCAAAAAAGAAATTGTTTTTTTTTTTTTT
>JAGFPH010002514.1:180618-194329 GCA_018207615.1 Philaenus spumarius | reverse complement strand
CACGCAACGGTTATTATTAGATAAGTGCTAGTAAGCACGCAACGGTTTCTATTAGATAAGAATAACAGATAAATAAATACACGAACATACTGGCTGTTTCAACTTGGTTCAAACTATTTATTGGTATGAGGGAATTCGGAGGGAAATATCCCGTACCTGTGTCAGGTAGAAAAGAGGGCAGTTTGTATGTTTGAAATGACCCAAAAAAAGCGGGGCAGTTTGTACGTAGCCAAATTTAGTAGTAAAAATTAATACTAGGTTTAAAAAATGCAAATTAAATTATAAAATAGACAACACAACAGAGGATAAAGCAACATATTTTACATCATTGTGAATTGCATGCATACTGATATTTAGATTTGCTTGATTAAACTACAACGTACAATACACATGGATGCAGTAGGTTACAGCGTTACTCTCTTGTGAGCTTGATCTGTTCTAAAATAAGAAAACAATGAAGGTTTAACAAAAATACTTTACTCTAACAAAACACGCAATGCATTGTGCATTGAAAATACTCCCAATACGGGGGTTGGCGTGCGAAGCACGCAATGCATTTTATATTGAAAGTACTCCCAATACGGGGTTTGGCGTGCAAAGCACGCAATGAATTCTGTATTGAAAATACTCCCAATACTACAATACTAGTTAATGCAACATAATTGATTCGATTTCGAATGGTTGGTAGGGAAACAATTGCAAACATTTGCGAAACAATTTGTAACAGTCGCACATTCCTCGACACTAGCGCCGCACGGTTGAGGTCGTTTTGACCCCAATCGCACCCTTTAGTCTCCAACCTTTTTAGTATTCCTTTGACCGGATTCATGTTGGCATGTGACAAACAACTGTATTTGTGCTCTGTTGGCTTGACAGAACTCCAATAAGAAACATTGGTTGCTTTTCCTGGTATATAGGGGGTTTGAAAAATGTCGTTACAAAACTGTAGCTGTTCGCACCAAAACAAATCAAAAGTTGGTATGCATATACAGTACTCGTTAAAGTGCTTACTTAGACTCCATTTGTGGTAACACTAAATGGATTATATTCTAAAGGTAACCACTGTAGCACAACTACCTTATTGTAACCCGCCTTCCGTAGTTCTTCTAACATCAAATCATGAATTTATTTATGAGGCACAAATATAAACTTTTCCAAAGAAGGGAACTGTTGGAATTATTGGAAGAAGGGAATAAGAATGGTAAGTGTTTTACCGAAATATAATATAGTTAGTTTGATACATATTTTTACAGGATTAATTACGTTTTACGCCAATTGACGAAGAAAGATATGAACTCGTCTATTTGAATATAAAACCTAGATTTGAGTCTTACTATTAACTTTACTATGCAAGTCTACAAGTTTCTTAGGAACTCCCTCATATCAGTAAAGAAAAATACTAAAACAGTATTACTGCAATCCTGAATGTAAACGTATAACAATCAATGTTTACAAAAAATCTTGAACACAGAAGTTCACAACTAATACGTATATTTACTCATACGCGTTTCGACGACAACATCGCCATCTTCAGTGACGCATGAGCTACACTAATCAAACATAACTATAGATAGATTTATTTAACGGCGACCTGCGCGGAAAATCTTGGGCATGTAGGAGAGACAGGTGAAGGTTCCCCAACACCGCGCACCTCGTGCGCAGGCGCAACCCCATCCCCCAGCCATCTCCTCTTTTCAGATTTCAGCAGCTCAACTCATTCATTCTTATTTCATTGTGTGTGTTCTACGTTTTGTGATAATATGTTAGAGAACTAATCAAATCTAAGAAAACCATTAAATTTAATAAAATATATTCATAATTTCTAGTTGAAAATGGTGTCAAAAGTTTATTCTTGACAAGGTATTGAATAATTACAAGACAACTGTATATCATATCATGAACAAACAAATAGATAATAAAGAGATGCATAAATGGTACAGGTTTCATTCAAATTAAATGTACAAAATTACAAGAAATAAATTCTTAAAGTTAAAAATTATGAAACAAATTAATAGAACCAAAAAATACATAATTTATGAATTTTAATGGGAAAATATCAAAAATAATGTGTAGAATGTATATAATATGTATATGAATGTATGTAATATGTACAATTAGAAAATTAATTTATGTTTTCAGGCAACTTAGTGACATTCTAAATTTCCATGAATTAAAACTCGCGTACTACGCGTATTGCCAGTGTTTACTTATGGGGGGGATAATAGCTTGGGGCGGGGCTTTCGGTTCGATTCTTGAGCCACCTAATGTAATTCAAAAAGCAATATTAAAAACGGCTTTAAAAAAGAGCCGAAGTTTTTCCTCAAACGCTGTCTTTGATACTTTTAAAGTGCTGAGTGTAAGGCAATTGTTTGTAAGAACCCTGGCCATTTATATATTTCAAAATTATAATAACATTTTCGATAAAGTTGATCACGAAAATTTAACGCGTTCTTCAAATTTCTTTAGGATAAGGTCTAACAAGCTAATAAAAACGTTTTCTGTCACTAACTCTCATTACATAGCACAAGTTTTGTATCAAAATCTTCCGGGCAAGCTACGTCTGTTTAAAAATTATAAGTTATTTAATTTTAAAAGGCTTATTAATGGATGGCTGTTTGAATTGGGAAGGGATGCTGCCGAGCAGGTTATCTTATCTACTTACAGATAGATATGAATCATATCGTTCCCTCATTGTCTGATATGTACCGACTGAACTACTGGTCTAAGGTCCAACTTGTATTACGCTTCAATATAAATGATAACATCTTGTTTATGTTAGTTTTGCAGGGACAAATTTATTTGGAAACCTAATAATAGGTAGTAGTTTAGTTTTGTTAGTAGATTGTCTCAGCTCGACATGATAATGTTTAATGGAATCCTGTTATTTTTATTTACTCTTATCTCTTATTCTCATTGTGTGCACCATTGTGTGCATAGCGACTCGTGCCCACTCACAGGCTTAGGCCCATGTGGGCATTTTTTGTTCCTTCATAATATATATATATATGTAATTTATGTTCTATTTGATTATTTGAGGAAATAAATTGAAATTGAAAATTGAAATTGAATATGTATGGTAAAACCGAATCCAGTTGTGTAGGTTTTAGACGTAGCGTTTAGGAGAATAAGACCTCTACTTCAAACATATTTTATAGGCATAACGACAACAACGCGATTTATTTTTAGGTTGCAAGAGAACCTATTGCTCAAAGATTACATCAGAAGTCGGCTTTGTGTGAAGAGTTGTTTTCTAATTACACAAAGTAACAATGGGTCAACATTAACGTAATTTCTACAATAAAATATGATTTATATGCCTATAGTTACAATATTCTTTTAATATTCCCGTTAACATTGTTTTATTGTAATACGGGAAAGTGACAAAGTGGTAGTGAGAGGGGGAAGGGGAAGTAGTGTGCCCTCCCTCGCCACTATCTCCTTCTCATTCGCACAAGTACTCAAATTAGGTCGCCGTCTAATAAATCCATCTATATCACATTTATTTTCATAGAAATATGATAATTGCGAACTTACTTTTGAAAAAAAAAAACTTTTAAAACCCTATGAGTCTGCTAACTTGCGAGGGCTAGAGAACAACATAGAAGGCTTTTTGGAATCCGACTTCGAGGAGGCCGGCAAAAAACAAACCTTAGATTGAAGAGTAGGAGATCTCATATGCAGAAATCCACTTCAGTAAATCTAATGTACAACCTTGCAGGATTTAAAAACATTGCATTTGTTTTTAAGAGTGTGTAATACCAGGACGAAATAGTTCTCTTCAATATAACTTATCTTTCATCAATTTTGAAAATAAACTTACGAGAAATTGTTTATTAACAATAATTATAATTCGTAGGTAAAAAACAATTGTAAATTATGAATTTGTATTAAAGGCATTCGCTTATAAACAAGTCGAAAACATGAATTTCAGTCCAATCACTTGATAGAAGTAGGCTAAAATATCGGGATGAATTTTGTTACCTACTAACTGTACATTGGAGCTTTCTGAAAATTTAAATGTCGTACCACATGGTGGAAACTAAAAAATAATTCGACCACGCAGCTGAACCGCTGACGTGAGTTGAACAAAATTTCCAAAATTATGTTTATAGGCCTATGTTTTAGGGTTTCAACCAACAATTTAGGAAATAGGTCTATTCACGATGGTGCTGAATACCTGCAAAATGGTTCGCACGCCATTCCGCATGTAGGAAGTATCTTCAATACACAATGCATTGCGTGCTTCGCACGCCAACCCCGCGATAGAATCCATCACATGGCTTTGAACTGGGTACATCTATGGTGTTTTAAGTTTTGATCGATTTTGGGGGAACCGAGCGAGCTATGAGGTAGTGTAAAAAAGTAAAATGTCAGGGGGGGTCAGGTCAGGACCAGGGATTTGAATTTAAACCCTTTTAACACGTTCACTGCTAAGGACGCACATGTGAGCTTGACACTGAACACTATGAGTAGCGGCCGACGCACAGTATCTTCAATACACAATGCATTGCGTGCTTCGCACGCCAACCCCAGTATTGGGAGTATTTTCAATACAGAGCATTGCGTGCTTCGCTCGCCAACCCCCATATTGGGAGAATTTTCAATACACAGAGCATTGCGTGCTTTTCTCGCCAACCCCTGTATTGGGAGTGTTTTCAATACACAATGCTTGAGTGTTTTGTTAGAGTAAAGTATTTTTGTTGAACCTTCATAGTTTTCATATTTAATAGATCAGATAAAGGTCACAACACACAAGAGAGTAAGGCTGTAACCTACTGCATCAGTGTGTATTGTACGTTGAAGTTTAATCAAGCAAATATAAATATCAGTATGCATGCAATGCACAATTATGTAAAACATGTTGTCGGATTCTCTGTTGTGTTGTCTATTTTATAATTTAATTTGCACTTTTTAAACTTAGTATTAATTTTTACTACTACATTTCGAGATTTCGGGAAGGGTTTGACCCCCCCAACCCTGGCTACGGCCTTGGTTGTGGAGAATTAATTACCTGATTATAAATTGGTTGCAAATAAACGTGTTTTGGTTAACTGTATGCCAAACCTAAAACTATGTTGAGTTTTGATCCAAATCATCTGTTTTATTTATATTATCTGTTTGAATTGAATTATAACACGATAAGTAAGTTTCGTTGATTTTTGTTTGTGTTTGCTTTTTAGATTGATAAATAAAAATAAAAAAACTGTTGTTAGCACTAATAATAAACTGATTCTAAATTTGCTAAGTTGGTTACTATGGTTCTAAATTTAAACAAAAATGTTTGACCAAGCTTTAGATCCGAACAGTTGCTTTATCAGAATGTTGCCAAATATTTTGTTAGTGTGCGTTATTTAGGTGTACGATTATTCCTTTAAATTGTTGTAAGTTAAATAGTTTTGCTCTACGTTGGTCCAATGTCAGTCAGTGAGTCTTTAGTCATTCATTGAGGACAAAGCATGTTATATAAATAGATTTGGGAGACTTCAATAAAAGTGTCCTTACCAAAAGCTGTAAACAGAGCAAAATAAAACTAGGTGCGGTATGTTCCTTGCTGGTTAACTATTAGCGAACTATATATTCCTGATATATTTATTATATTTACCTTTATAGGTCTGTTTAAAATACTCCTTTTTGAACGTTACTTAGCTACTGCCGTTACTGTGTAGTTTTGTATTCGTGACAAGTGCCTGATGATGTCTCTGTGCAGACGAAACGTCCGTAGCTAAGTATCTTTAAAAAAAGATTATTTTAAACAGACCTATAAAGGTAAATATAAAAAAACTAGGGGAAACCCCGTTGGACACTTTTACACACATGTTATGTTTTCTGTATAATAAAGTTGTAGTATTAATAATACCCACAAGCTAAGATGGTAAATAATGTTAAATGTTCAATTCAAATTGTTTCGTATATTATTTTATAACAGCAGTCAAAAGGTCCAGCGCAAGACTTAGGTCTACACTTTAATAAGAACCTAACCTAAAAGTTAGAAAATCAAATAATTGCTTCAAAGTTTGAAATCAGCTGTTAATGGAAATATTAGAGCAAACAGCTGTTTCATCTATTTTTTTATTCAATTGGTTGTTATGGTAATGAATGTAAATACATGTTGCCACGCCGCACACGCACATTTTTTAATTTCTCGGGTTCGCAAGGTATTTTGTTACGTCGCACCCGCCTTTATTTTCAATTTGAGTTGCCCTTAATATTTTGCGCGTATACGTGGACAAGAAATAGGAAATACGCTAACTTTCCTAAATCTTAAAAGATTGGTTTGTAATAAATACAGTTTAGATATTATATGCTAGCTCTAGTCAGACTCCTTCTCTGGGTCGTGTCGTTTGAAGTTATTTGGTCACACACAAGAAATAATAAACCTTATTGACTATCTTATTTTAGAGCACTGATTAACTTAATGGTATAGGGTATTTGATTCATAAATAAAAAGAAATTAAAAATTGAAAACTAAACTTTTTTAATTTAAAAAACAAATGGATTATCTTTCTCAAGTTATTAAAATTTCAAACAAGTATATATAGATATTTATACATATGATATTATTTACATTTAGATTTGAAATGCTTTTATACCATTGTGAGAATAGTGAATATTCCTGAATGAGTTTACTTTTACACTTTCCCCTGAATTTACTATTACTTTGGATTTTATTTATTAAAATTTTACCTCTGGATTTTTATTTATACTAAAAAATTATATAGCTTGGTTATTTGTTACTCACAAATAAATATGATTGATCGCAGCTTTCCTCCTAGGTGGTTTAGGCCTTGGAATGAAGTCCTTGATCTTCTTCTTTCTTCCTTCCTCCCAGGATTTCTCCTCTTCCTTATGGTAGAACGATTTCTATCTTCAATCCCTTAGGATCACTCCTCTTCTTTAATTGTATCGCGATTTATTACGGCCCGCTTAACTATACCGGAGTTGGTGATATCCGCCGACCGACTGCTGCTCCTGCAGATCTATACGTGGTTCTCGGGTGACTATCAATACGCAACTAAATTTAATTTTTCTTCCCTCTACCTCGTACTTTGCAAATCAAAGTCAAGAGACTTATTCTTTCCTTTTTAGCAACTTCGTTTCTCTGGTGATTTCTATGGTTCTTCTAGCTTGTAGAATCTTCCTTTATTTATTTAAATTAAGTCCCACGACTTTATTTTAATTAATCCACTTTGGTTTCGTTGATAATTAACTATTTCATTTGCAGCGCAATAAGTAATTGTATTGGCCTCGTTGGTGGTCGCATGACGTCATACTTCTAGCTCGCTCCCTATTGTTGACTCAAGCTATGCCGGATTCTACAGGATTTAATCAATTTTTGTATTCAAAACTTTCAAAGTTCTCTAACTTTGTAACCCCTGGTCCGATTTTGGATTTCTGCAGCTCATTGGATTCCTGACCATCTTCTGCTTTCTCCCTCCTTTGAGTGGTTGTTCTAGGGTTCCTGGTTCTCCAGTTATCGCCTTCGATAGTTTTTCCTTAATTTTGAATTTTAAATTCTTCAAAATGGTTCAAATTCGAATTTCTTTGGTTCCATCTTCTTCTTCTGGTTTCCAAACGTCCAAAACTGTTCTTCTTTCTTCTATCTTCACATCGGGCACGGTTCTGTGGCCTATTATATGTGACTCGTCGAATTTTGGATTTGGCAACCCCCCTTTTTGGTTTATGCCCTCTTCTCACATGGTATTTTACATAAACATATATATTACACCTTATTTGATATATATTGCAACGGGAAGTGCCCGATTGCAATTCGAAAAATTCGAGTTTTGTAAAGGAATTTGCAAAAATCGAATTTTTTGAGTCTGGCGAGAGCATCTACTGTATGTAGGCCATGAAACAGCAAAGTCCAGGCGACAAGGCCGTTATCTCCCGAGATGCGACTTTTGAACCATGACATGTTAAGAGCTGAAAACTTAACTTAGTAGAATAGGGAATGATTTCTGTGGGAATAACCGGGATCTGAGAATTTACGGATTCTGGATTTTGGTTGGTTAATGCATTGTGCTAAAAACGCGTGTATTGGTCATCCATTTCCCGATTCGTAAATCAAAAATGTACTTACGTTATAAGCGTTAAAAGCTAAGGGAAATTTTCAAATTAACTCAAATTTCAAAAAGAGTAATATTTTTGGAAATGGCATAATATTCTAAGAAAGAAAGGTTATATAACAAAAGTCGATATTTTCAGTTTAAAGAAATCAGTCAAATCAAATTGAGTTAAAGTAGTAGAAAAAAGAGTTTTAAAGTAAATGTCTTGTAAGGAACTTTTTAAAGAAAGAATGTAGTGTTATATAAATTAAATAAATAATTAAAATTGTGTAAATTGAAAAGGTGAGGGTTTTCACACATTTAAACGAAGTATAAAAAAGTAAAGTAAATATTTTATGTTATAAAGAGATGAATGAGAGTTATAAGTGTTAGGTGATATTGTAAAACGTTAGTAGTTGAAACAAATTTCGGGAGTAGAGTTAATTAAACCCAGTTTGAAAAATCGGAATTTAAAAAGTCCCTACAAACTACAATTTCTGAAGAAACAAAATAAAACTACGGCCATGTATCCAAAACAAAGGCAAATTGGATATACAAAAAGGAAAAATTGAAAATGTTAATGAGAAAAATTTAATTAATTAATCAGCTGCGTTAGAGACCCCAGTAGGCCTAAAAAGTGAACCCCGAGTCGCACAACTACAATTCGACTTCGAGAAGAAAGGTAAAGCCATGACGAATAAGAATCTCCAAATAAATCCAAAATCAGTGTAAAACTTAACGAGTTATGAAGAAAATAAGGAAATTGGTTAATTTTGGTAAAGCCAAGTAAAGATTAGACGAAGCGGAGGAGACGTCACGAAAGTGGAAGGGATGAGCGGGAAGGCCTAACGCGGGAAACTGCAAAAGCTTAGATATGACTTTATGTGAAAACTAATGAGAAAAAAGGAGAAAAAACTTCACAACAAATCAGGAAATAATTTATACAACATATGAGTACCAAAAAACTCCGAAAAAAGTGGAGTTTTTGGAAATCTGGGAAAACCGCCAAACGCTACAGTTACAAGGGAAAGGGAGACCCTATAAAAGCGGAGGACGCGTTGATCTGGGGCTTCTTCTAAAAAAATTGCTGCGAGAGATGTGTTAGTCTGCTTCTTATAATTTTTGATACGCCGTGAGGCTGCTGCATCATCTGTTAATTTTTCTAAGATGTTATAAGTTCGATATTGTAATCAAGTCTAACGATTACCAACAAGTACTGGATTTTTGTCTTCGTAAAACTTAAATATTATATTTTTTATAAAAGTCTAAAGAGCTGAGAGTTTATTAAGCGTAAATGACATAGTTAAGGGATGTCATTTGGACTACGTCAAAGGAACGAACTGGCGAACTCATCAACTTCAAATGAACTTCTAAAAGGATAACCAGACGAACAACCCGAGGAAAACTGGACATAAGGAGGGAAACGATCCGGCTAACCAACAGGCGACTTCTGGAGGACCACAGACATACCACGACATCAGGGAAGCTGTTCTAAAGAAAACACCTGTATTCCCAGGACAACACCAGCGACTCTGAGGTCACCAATTGTAACAAAAAGAAACAGCAAACATAAGGTCTGTGAAAATCGAATGCTACGTTATTTGTCCCCTAAATTGCCTGAATTAGAGTCAGTAAATTTGTTTCAAATACTGGGTTAGTTAGGATAATTTTTAAATTAATATCTGAAAAAATCTATTAAAAAAGTAAATTCATTCAAATCAGTAGAGTCATTAAATAGTATAAATAAATTAATAATTAAATCAAATCATAAGCCATATAAAATTAAAAGCCATTATTAAAATTGAATTAAATTAAATTAGAACGTTCTGCCTATCTGTAGAATAATTGTATTTGAATTGTGTTTAAAAGTTATTGTTTTAAAGGGAAAGTTACCCTAAGAAATTGATTATTATTATTTGAAAGGTCTATTTTATTTTGCAAATTTGGTAAATAAAAACTATAATTTATTTACAGAACAAAAAATTCACTTGAGTTTTAAATTTACCTGTATTACTGTATATCCATTGTGTCCTGTTCTTATACAATTAGTAGTGAATATATGAAAAGGTTTTTGAAAGCACAAATAGGTTACTATGGCGGTTCCACTGTTCTCACTTCTCTGAGATTTACAAAAAGTAAACAAGAGTCATTAATTATCTGAGCTAGTAAAGTTTTAAATTCTGGAAGTTGTAAAAAAGTCTTTTATAGAGTAAAGTAAATTTATTCAACTTAAATTGCATCACCTAGGTGAAACATGTTAGTAGCCTTAGCCTTCCAGTAGGTGATAGTAATTTAAATTTACAGCAAAGCAAGTTGTTTCTTTGAGAAGATTTTGGTGTCCCGAAAGTAGGGCCCGACAACAAGAGCTTTCGTTGTAAATTTTTGCGTCCCGAACGAGGGGCGTGATTTAAGTTTGCAGCGGCAAACGTGGTTTGCGTTGTAATATATTTATTACTATATAACCTTTTTTCCTTTGATTTAATCAGTTATTTTAGTTTAGTTATTTTTGAGCCTTTTCCTTCAAAAATATTTAATTAGATTAATTTATTTTTAGTTAATTATTATTAATTTATTATTCTTTACTTTATCCTCAATTTAGGCCTTTGAATTATTTTAATTTGTGGATTTTAGCCTTTTTTCACCTAAGTCTTTGCTCTATAACTTTGTAATTATTTTAATTAAAGCAATTCGGTTAATTACATTATTATTGTCTTTTTCTCCTCTACACATTGCATTAAAAAGAATTTACTATTTTTATATTTTAAAAAACTTTAAAATTTAACATTGCCCTTTACGGCGCATCGCAACAGTGCATTGTTTTGCAGTATTCGACAAAACTTGACAAGAATTATCCTGTCGATTTCCCTTAGAATAATTCACGGAGCTTTGCTTCTATTACGTTTAACAATGACTAGGCCTGCAATTTACAATATAATTATTTTAAATTACTTCCTTTCTTTTTACATACATTTTTTCTTGTATATCCATTTATAACATGTTATTTTACTTATTACTCATTATTAATTTACATATTTAGGCCTATTGGCTTCTATATACAACTTTTATGGTTTGGCCTAATTACCTTAGTAATTAGCCAATTTGTCTCGGGTTTTTGCCCGTGACAATGTGATGATTCATCAGTCTAGGCCTATCCTAAAAATTTTGTCCGACTAAATTTACAAATATTGAAATAAATAATAAATTTTTGAAAAAAATAAACCAACTTCAAAAAACAAAAACAACAAAATGCTGAAACTAAAAAGTAAAAAATAATTAGTATATTGAGCAATCGTAATTTATTCAAAGCCGATACAAACAAATTTTTGAAGTCGGTGCCAAATTTACCTAGAATTTAACACTATTTTATATCAAAACCCACTAAAGAATACCGTTGCTAGGCGGCCAATAGAATGGGCGCGCAGCGTTGCCATATCTACTAGCCTTGAACACTCCTGGTATTTACCGCTCGAGGCTTGATCGCACAATTTAAATAATTATAAATGCTTTGAGTCAGCCGCAGTCAGTTAGAAGCGTGGGAAGAACGTGACAATGTCGCACTACGGCGATTGGAGCGTTCAAGGTCTCGGTGTACACAAACCAGTCCCTCAATGGTATTCTTTAGTGGGCTTTGATATAGTTCTTCTGAATCTACTACTCCTCAAATTTCATATCCATTTCTTCAATCGTTAAAAAATACAATGATCGCTCATAAATACGCTTTTATCTCTTTTTTAGCATTTTCCAACAGCTTATCACAAATTCACAAAACAATCACAACCAAATTTATTGAAATTTGGAAAGGATATCTGTCGGGTCACCTATTAATAACATATTTCTTTAAAAGCCAGTTTATTCAAATTTGTATGATTTAGCAAATATTTTTGTTGAAAATTTGAGTCAACTAGGTATAAATACATTACATAAATGCTCACAACATCGTAAATTCATTTAGGCCTACATTTACACGAATAAAATGAATTCAGAGTTGTGTCACGCATTTAATCAACTAATATAAAAGTGAGTTTACGTCCGTACATGCATGTATGCATACGTGAGTAACATATTTCAGCTAATTTCACTCATAATCGTTAATACTTAAACAAACCCAGTAACCAATCATAGATTATACTTTGGGGTTATGTTTACAACTAAAATCATTTTAATTTCTTGTAAAGTTAATTTATTTAAATAAATTAATAATAAATTTGGCGCCGACTTCAAAAATATGTTTGTATCGGCTTTGAATAAATTACGATTGCTCAATATACTAATTATTTTTTACTTTTTAGTTTCAGCATTTTGTTGTTTTTGTTTTTTGAAGTTGGTTTATTTTTTTCAAAAATTTATTATTTTTTTATTTTTAGAGCGATGTACAGATTAAAGAAAACAATTTATTTCCTAAAAGGTGTTTATGAATTTGTATTTACTGTATAATGCGATTTAAGTAGTACGTTTTTTTAAAATTATTTTTTATTATTTTATTAAAAAAGTTATAAAAACAGCTAAAAAGCTATAAAGACAGGTATAAAAATGTTTCACTTACTTACCTGAACTAAGTCTTTTACGACATTTAAACAATTTTTTACTTATTTGCATGAAGGATGCCGGGTATGACAGAAAAACAAGTTTCCCTTATTTACCTGACCGAAGACGGGTACAGCAGCTATAAAAAAATTGGTATGACAAATATAAATATCTATTCCTTATTTACATGACCGAAGCCGGGTACGTCAGCTATAATAAGTTTTCCTTATTTACCTGACTGAAGCCGGGCACAACAGCTTTAAAAAGTTTTACTTATTTACCTGAACTAGCCTGGTACGACAGCTTAACAAATGTGTTCCTTGTTAACCTGACCGAATCCTGGTACGGCAGTTATAAATAAGTTTCACTTATTTACCTGAACGTAGCCGGTTACGACAACTGTTGCGAAATATTTAAAAATTCTTTCTAATTTCAAATCTAAGGCCTATGAGCAATAGGCTATGTGTACCAAATTCGATGTTCCTAGGCCATATGGTTTTTGAGATATAAAACAAACAATATTGATGGTTTCAGGGGTTGTTTCAACCCTTAAACGCGAAATATTTTAAAACCCTTTCTTAGTGCGCCTCTAGCACCTATGAGCAATAAAATTTGGGTACCAAATTCCACGTTCCTAGGCCGTATGGTTTTTGAGATATAAAACAAACAATATTTATGGTTTTAGGGGTTGTTTCAACCCTTAAACGCGAAATATTTCAAAATTCTTTCTAATTTCAAATCTAAGGCCTATGAGCAATAGGCTATGTGTCCAAAATTCGATGTTCCTAGACCATATGGTTTTTGAGATATAAAACAAACAATATTGATGGTTTCAGGGGTTGTTTCAACCCTTAACCACAAAATATTTAAAAATTCTTTCTTTGTGCAAATATAAGGCCTGTGAGCAATATGTGTACTAAATTCCACATTCCTAGGCCATATGGTTTTTGATATATAAAAAAACAATATTTATGGTTTTAGGGGTTGTTTCAACCCTTAAGCGCGAAATATTTTAAAATACTGTCTTACTGCGCCTCTAGCACCTATGAGTAATAAAATGTGTGTACCAAATTCCACGTTCCTAGGCCGTATGGGTTTTGAGATATAAAACAAACAATACTGATGGTTTCAGGGGTTGTTTC
>JAGFPH010002514.1:155303-170390 GCA_018207615.1 Philaenus spumarius | reverse complement strand
TTAAGTAATAAATATAAATTGCAATAACTTCCTACAAGCTGTAAAGCTAAATTGGTGTAAAATTATTCTAAAGCCGTGTAAAACCCGTTTGAAATTTGATTACTTAAGTCAAAGTAGTGAAATGGGATATAGCTACCCTTAAAATTAAAGAATAATTAAAAGGCGCAGTTACCAATATAAAGTAAACTGCGCCGTATAAACTGGAAATCGTATTTTGGCGCTTACAGGTGAATTGCTGATCATATGTATATGTGATGGAATGCATGGATTGCTTTTTACAAAACTCACTATGCGTTTTTTGGCCAGTAAACTCTTATCTAAAATATATACTTTTAAAAAATTATATACTAATTTTCAATATTTACGCGGTATTCCTTTCATGCATTTATTTAAGAGTGTGTTAAGCCGCGGGTGACTGCTAGAATTAATATAAATTTGGCACGACACATCACTTCAGTCTTTAGCCTTAGTTTCATCCACCCTTTCCAATAAGCGAGGTACAAGAAAACGAATTAGAGCGCTCTTTCCAAGGAATCTGTTTTAAATTAAGTGTATAATTCGTCAGATATAGCATGAGCTGTGAGATGCGTTGGTGGGAGGAAAGAACTTAAGCAAGAGGAGGCGCTGTCCGATGGAGGGGAAGGAAGAACACGCACACAATATATTTATTGTAAATCCGTCCAAAGGCTTTCAGACGTAAGTATTATGTTCAGAGCGCGGCAACAGACTGAGCCTTTCTGACCCCCACCACTCGAATCAACTCCGAGTCTACTGCGCATCTCGAGGCCAAGGCTCATGCAATAACTTCTCTAGTATAGGTGGAGGTAACCCGAAGCATAGATCATGTATAATAAAATAGATCATGCGTGCATACGGGGACTGTGTGCCGGAAAAAAGGTTGTCGGGAAAATAGTGCATGATCTCGCCGCGAGGTAGCGCTAGGGAGAAATCATTAGTAGCATTGGTGTTTCACACAGCTTCCGTCGTTTCCCCAATAGATAGCGCCACTATCGTCGAATTTCCAGTGGAACGAAATATTGCATTGGATCGGAGTTCTATTAGGTTATCCAAATACAATGCCCGAAGGTACAAAAGTCTACTATTGCGTTGTTGGCTAGAACTGTGTTGGCGTTCCAGGTTCCAGGAAAGGTGGGTGTGACATTTGTGGTTCAATAGTTTTTATTTCATATTCCTCTTCTGGCGTTTTAAGGATGGGGGAATGGATCTTGTTTTAGAATTGCAAAACTAATATAGAGTTTCCCGTTAAACTGGAACGTGACACAATTGAATTGCAACTGTTGTCGGGGGGAAACTAAACAATAAACCTATCAATGAAAATGAATTGTTGGAATCTGTCAAATAGAAGCGGACGTTAGAGTAAAATAGCATTAAATTCTGCATCAGGGACTGTTGAAAAGTTTAAACCAATCCACACTTTAAGGAAACCCTTTAAATAGGATCGACAACGCTCGGCTATATCAGATAAAAAGACGATATTATTGGAAACCCGTTTAGTCTGTATAGGCTAGATGATTGTAGATTTAAAACCTAATACTATCTGAAAGCCCTCTGCAAGTGGGAGGTATAAGGCGACCATTCAATTACGTAAAGTGGGTTAGCCGCTCTAACGTACAAGATGTAAGAGAAATTAAATTTAACTTGAACTGGTTTAATATACAGGGTAGAGTTTAGTCTGTACTTAATGTGTAATCTGTCGAATTAGAAATATATGGACATTGAAAATGTGTAACTAATAGTGTTTGTTATTTGTCAGTGAGGGTAGAAGAGGGGTGTAGGGGAAGAGACAGTGACATAATGAGAGAAAGGAACATTTTGCGGGATAGAGAAAAAACGTAAGTGGTAGACGGAAAGAGGGAAAAATATAGAAGTGACAGAGAGGGAGAGTGGAGGAGAGAGGTAGGGAAGCATACAGGGACAGTTAAAGAAGAGAAAGAGGGAGATAAACAAAGGCAAATAGTGTTTGAATTGAGGAGGAGAGAGTAAAATAAGAGCAGTAGAAAATGGTGAGTTTAGGAATTATAGACGAACAGATATGGAAGGAGATAAAGACAGAAACTGTTTGAATTACGGGACAGATTGAAAAATTAGCCTCCTTTTACACTATTCGTTTTTTTACTTCACGGCAAAAACTGAACGGCAAAAATCTGGACGGGTAACACATTAATTTTTGTTTTACATTATTCGATTTAATCCGACGGCAAAATCCAAACGGGCAACACATTGATTGTTGTTTCACACTTTTGGGCTTTTGCAAGTTTCTAACTACTACTAAACTCTAGAAAGGGCTGTTTTCTGTTCCAACCCCCCCCCCCCCCCCCCCCCCCCCCCCTGGCGTAAAACAACGAATTTTTAAATCTTTTAACCCTTTTGATCCCGACATCCGATTTTTCGGACGTTGTTAGTATGTCCGTTGAATCCCAACGTCCGATTTTTCGGACATTCAGAAAAAAATCATATAAAATCCAAATCAATATTGAATTTATGTTTGTTATTTAACTATGGAATCAGAAAGAACTGATCTATTTACCTCTATGATCTTTATTTACGTTAAAAATTACCTATATTTGCACTACAACGAAGATAATTGTGATGTTGGGTGATGGCTGTGATTTTGTCATCTGTCAGATGGTAAATAACTTGATTTGTGTGTTGTCTTTGATTATGGCCCATATATTATGTTGTAGCACGTGATTGTTTTGGCATTTTTAGCTATTTTTATTGTGAAAAATTGTGATTATGAAGCGAGTACATTCACATGTTAGTGACGTACACCGCACTTATGACTATATACGTACAACTAACCGCAGAACAGGTTATGTAGTAACCTAATTTTCAACAAAAAAAAACTTAATAACTTTGTCATTTTTCAATATAATGTAATGAAATTTCAGGGTAATGTTCATTTTTAAGTGTAAAATTATGTTATGTGGACAAAATTGTTCTAAATATTTTGTTGTTGTGTCATTTTCAAGAATAAAGTAAACATTTTTTTCCGAGTTACAATTTTAAAAAATTCATATCTAACATGAATTTACACTTATTTTTAAAAGGTGCTACCTTATAGAACATTTTATTCCAAACAAAGTCATCAAAGTTCATCAGTAAATAAATTTAATACATATTGTTTTGCGAAACACTGAAAATGTGCTGAATTTAGCCTGGAATTTTATGCACACACATAACAGATAATGGTTGGGGTTTTTGGAACATATGAAAAATTGGAGGTCGGGAGCCAAAGCGTATTTAATATGTAAAAATAGTTCTACTTATTTTGTTTATAAATTTAAAATATGTAAAATCAAATATACTTTTTGTTTTTTGTTTAAATTGGCTTAAAAAACCTAAATTTAATTTCATGTTTTAAGTATGAGTAAGAAGTTATTTTTTTTATAAATTATAAAACACAAAATTAAATTTTAATGTTTTACGCTAGGATTCTAAAAAAAAAACCTTTGTTCTTGTTAGATCCTTCGATGAGTCCAGGCAAATCTGTCACTGTAAGAATAAATGAAAAGTTTGTTACTCCAATATTGTTTGAAAACACTAAATACATGTTCATTTCATAATAAAGCTAAAGGAAAAATATTTTGCCATAACTTATGTTAAAAAAAAAAAAACATTTTTGTGGACAAAAAGTACATGCTTGGTTTCGAAATAAACAAACTCTTTCTTTCCTTTAAACATAATTAATTGTTACGTATATTTTTGCCCGTGCGAAGCGAAGGGACTATGTTTTTTTTTCACTCCAGTAAAAGAATTTCGCCGTTAGGTATTTTACCTTACCGTCAAAACCAAATAATGTGAAAGGATCCTCTCCATTACACATTACTCGTTTTCGCCCGCACGATAAAAAACTTGCACTAGTTTGGATCGTGGTCTGTTGCTTTTTACACTGTACGGTTTTAAGCGTCCAAAATCTTATTCCATTTTTACAGATTTTGTTGAAAGTAAGGGTCGTGAACAAATCATTGTATTATGGGGTTTTTTTATCGTCGTCGGAAAAGACGAAGGCGGAATCGTCTTCACTGGGTTCATTCCAATTGATCTACAAATTATTCGAAGACCTGAGAAATGATGACCGAATGTTTTTTAACCACTTTTGTATGTCAGTTGGCTCCGTTGATGAATTTTAAAGGAAACGGAAGACGGTTCTTCAACGGCAAAACACGCAATTCAGATATTGTATACAACCTATTATATTGCTGGCTAGTATATGAATTTATTACTGCTGTTTTTGTTTGAGTGTTTTTTTAACGTCCTGATGTTTTGCACTTTAAGGCTAGTGAAGATGGGACCTACAGTTTTACGTGGAATCCGAACTACAGCCAATGATGTCGGTTAAGAAACTATTTAGAAAATTATTCGGGGTTAATGGAAATTGAACCCGGAACTTTTCCATTGATGGTTGCCATGACGATTGGTAAAGCTTTCACGCCTTAACAACCACTGCCATCGTGGCCTTACTGATGTTTGTATTAATATGCAATTTAAGCGTAATAATACACTTTTAAGCTTTTACTGCTGTCTTTCTATTAACATTTTATATATCCAAATTGTTCATGATATTTTTTACTGAAAACATAAACAGACATGAAAGATAAAATGCAAAGTATATTTACGGGGAATTACTAACACAATTAAAATTTATTATACCTCCTACTTCTTGATCATAATTTTTAGTTTAAGAATTACAACATTACCTTGCATTTGTGATCCAGGCGTCCTGTATATTGACGACCGCGGTTTCGACCTCACTGAATCATTTACGAGTCTTCTTAATACAAAGTAAATTACACATAAATTTACACGCACATACACATTGCACTTCACATTAAATTTGAATGGTGCAGGGCATATCCACCCAATCCAAACCTTTACATTCAGTCCCGACCCGGTTGTAGACGTGAAAGGATGCATCCACATTTTAAATCGATTACTAAATCATCTGACAAGCCATATAATCCACTGTAAGTCATGCACACGCATTTCTTTTTCTCCTTATTAGATTCGCCATTCGAGGTGATCTTTTGTATTTAATTATTATATTATCAATTATATTTGGGTTGTAGCCATTCTCTTGAGGAATATACTTGATGGTGTTAATTTCAACAGTTCCATCAGAGATGGACAGTGGAACGTCTGATAGCCTTTTAACCAGAAAGTTAAAGTTAAGTATGACAACAACCAACATCATACTCATCCCAGATCGCACAAAATGGCTGCATCTAACTTTCTGGTTGCAACGCGAATAAAAATCGTGCCCGTGTTGTAACCCATCGACTACAGAATAAAATAGACTTGTCATCGCCTATACCTGTACAGTTTGGAAAGTGTGCCTGAGTCCGCCATCTTGGACAGGTATAGAAAGCCGAAACGGCTCGGATATGACACTGAAATTATAATGCGCGTGTATCAAATACACTGTTGTTTTAAACACTTAGAACACTCTGATTACTTTCAATTTTTACACACTGACAGAATATTAGTGTGGGATGATAATGGTGTAAGAATTATTAATTATAAAAAATCTTCGAAGGTATAAATAAATTATCAAAGCTAGGACTTAATATGGAACTGTAAATTGTGACACGAAAAAGTTGTTCTGTGAGGATTTTTTGTTGTTCTTTGGTCAGAGACGAGGTAAACGTTTTAGACAATAAATTAAATTTTGTGAAACATATTTTTCCAATAAATTAGCTCAAGTAGTTTAATTTTTAGAGCAGGTTAAATATACGATTAAGTGCGCGCCAGAATCTCGCTCAATTCCCAAGACGAGGAGCGAGCCGATCGCCTTGTTATAACCACACTATCAGACTATTTACTGTCTCTAAGGTTTTGTTAGTTACTAACATAGCTTTAGTAATAAAGTTTAGCTGTTTTTCCCCTTTAATCAAAAATTTGATTTTCATTACCCACCCAAAGATTAAAGGTAAAATTATATAGAATGTTGTATGATACTAACAATTTATTTTAACCATTACTAATTAACAGGACCATTTGAAGGTTGGTAAATTAATTTAAAAAATTCATTTTAAATCTAAACATTGTCTACCTTGTAACCAACATGGCTTAGCAAACTATATCAAATGACATTTAAGAGTATTAACATTACGTTATTATACTGTACAGAAATCAATAAATAATGCTGTACCCATCGACCACGGAATAAAATCTTAGTGAAACAATTAAAACAAAGTGAAATACCGTTCAGTTCTATGATTTATTCTCTACAGTTTGTTATAATAATATTGAATTTTTTGGCCGGAGCATGTATTCCTAAACTACTATTCAAACTAGGCCAAGTTTTGTTAGCAGTCATAAACACTGTAACAACATAAAAACTTCTAGTAGGAACATAAAAACTGGTGTAAAAAACCAAAATTTTTCTGATAAATTTAGAACTAAATGACAAAAATTTTGCATATTTTGAAAAAAAATACAAAAAATGTTTCTACTTTTTATGTAGGCCTAAAGTTGAACTTTTCTTCTGTTACTAAACATTTTTTGTTTCTTGAGCTAATAACTTTGAAAATTTTACATTAATTAATTTTGTACTGGCATATATAAACAAAATCTTTGAACCTTTTCCTACCAAAAAGCTACGGGAACACTTTTGGATTGGGGTATAGTTATTATATTTGGCGAATTTTTATTCTGTGACCGCTGACTATACCTCTTTCTTTATAGTATGAAAAAGTAACGGATAATAACGAAAAACGAAGTATAAAGACGTCTTAAAAGTTTTAGTTTTCGACCTATTTAAAGGTATTCAAAACACGATTAAATCCGGCAAATACAGGACCAGTAATATTTAATTTGGTACAAACAGCTTGTAGACTGAAACAATAAATGTCTCAAACTGTATAGGCTAAAGAAATGACATTTGAGTTTTAAAAATATAAATGTTTTCACTCACCCGTGATAAGTAATTCCATTAGATTGCTCTCTATTATAACAGTCAAAGGCAATACAATTCATTGGCATTTAAAAAAAGTAAAGTAAAACTTTCATAATGTGTCGCAGAGCCAGTGCGAAGGATGGTGGATGAACACTGAACGGCCGATGGCGCTCGGGACTAGGGTGACTCAACACCGGAGCCTGTACCCAGTCTATTTATATTCTGTGGTCGCTAGTTGTAACCGTACAGACAGTGTGAAAGTTCTCAAACTACTCATCAGTCAACTAAAAATTGCCTGTGCAGTTTATTCCCCCACGAGCGAAAACGTGTAATGTGTACAGAGCTTTAGTCAGAGACAAGAGAGGAAGGATAAAATAAGAGACTTTATAAAATACAGAACAGGAATTAAATATAACTTGAATTCGTAAAAACAATGTGAACTTAACAGCCTAAGGGTAATCTTAGTTAGGTCTACCGGAATGTTCTGTTCAAAGAAAAACAGAAATAATTATAACCCGGTATAATTGTATGTCTCGTTATGTAAAAAGCCTAGTAATTTGTGTATGCCTAACTGCGCTAATGAAGGTAAAAATGTAGAAAAGACAGCCTGCGAGGAAATATAAAATGTAAACTAGACGTGAGGGGAAAGTAATGTAGTTATTCCAGACTTTGCCTTTTCAACAACTGTCGGGGTTTGAATTGCAGACACACGAGTTTACAATGTTTGTTTTGTTATTGGAAACATGTTAACTTGGGTTTAGTTTTATTTTTACAGTCGTTGTATAGTTGTTCGTCCCGGGAGGAAAGGCATTGCTAGAAGGAAATTCACTTAAATATGGGGTGAAGTTACCATTACATCCACACTTGCACAATAAATAGAATCTATCTATATAAAAGCGAAATACCACTCACTCACTCATCACGATTTCTCAAAAACTACCGAACGGATTGAAATGAAATTTGGTATGTAACTTCCTCTAGGGCCATAGGTGCTCACTAAGAAAGGGTTTGAAAAAATTCGAAATTTTAGGGGGGTTTGGGGGATCAAAGTTATTAAAAAACGATTTCTTCAAAACTACCGAACGGATTGAAATGAAATTTGGTATGTAGCTTCCTCTAGGGCCATAGGAGCTCACTAAGAAAGAGTATGAAAAATTTTGAAATTTTAGGAGAGGTTTGGGGGGATCAAAGTTACTGAAATCATAATTTCAGATCTTTTATTATTATGACAATAGTGCTTTTATAATTTAAGATCTATATATATAAAAGCCAAATACCACTCACTGAATGAACACTTAAAAAGAATACAATTACGTTAAAAAGACTGAAAATACCAACCACCACGGGCAACGCCGTACGGGTCAGCTAGTTATTTATAATTGTAAGTTAAATGTAATCTATATATATATAAGTCAAATACCACTCACTCACTCACTGAATCATCACGAAATCTCAAAAACTACTGAACTGATTGGAACGAAATTTGGTATGTAGCTTCCTCTAGGGCCATAGGTGCTCGCTAAGAAAGGGTTTAGAAAAAAATCGAAATTTTAGGGGGTTTGGGGGGGGGGGGGTTAAAGTTACTTCAACTTATATACATTTAACTTTGATTTCTCTATCGATCCATGCAAATCCGAATCGGGGTATCTATCTATATATTTGCTGCTCCGAACTATATATTTATCATCATATCTAATGAACGATTTGCCTAAACATGGTGTAATGTCAAACAATATATACTATTTATGAGATACTGTAGATATTCCAATTAAACAAAATAGGCTATTGTATGGTTGTAAGTCTTTTTCTTTGAAGGGTTTAAAACATTGTTAAATTGGATTTTTTATTTTCTTGCCTACATACTGATCACGATTTCTTAAAATGTATACAGCCTTGAAACAATAAACCTGGCACAAATAACTGTACCTTGCCCCTCCCTCACTTGCCTACTACTCACTGACCACAAGGCACTGGTGCATCAGTTGGGCTTATCATTTTGATGTTCTCATTCCTCTAAACCCTTCTATTCCTGATACTCTCGTTCCCTCTTATATTGCGGAGGATAATATTGGGGAAATTGGGCAGCTTTCAGACAGTGATCTCCAAAATTCTCAGTCGACAGAACCGTGTTTGCCATCTGATACTGTTGAGTCAGATCATTGTTCCATTGTTCAAACCACCCAGAAACGTGTAAAAAAAAGGCGAAAACGTTTTTCTAATACTAATCGTGCTAAAGCACATAGGGATTCTGTCAAAAGATACAATGCAAAAAAATCCCGCCGTAAATCGCGAGGCTGTCAAAAGATACAATAAAAAAAACCTACCTTGCATCGTGAGGCTTCCAAAAAGTAGCCTAAAATCAACAAAATCCCAAGATCAAAATGGCTGCCGTTCAAAAATACAGTTCTAAAAGATGTCACATGAAGGTGCTTCCATGGTCTGAAAAATCAATGTCAGGGTTTCACTACAACTGCAACACCGATTATCACAAAGACAAAACAGTTGAACTAGGTCCAATGACGACATGTAAATGGTGTACAGCTATGAAGTGGTATAAATTACATGGTTTAGAACCTACGATTCACATCCTTATGAAACACAAAATTACCATCATTTGTAGCATTTATTTCACCAAAATAATTATGCAATAGCGAAGCATTGCCGGGTCAGCTAGTAACTAATATAGAGCTTTAAAACCCTGTTATTCATTTTGAAACGCCCTGTATTGTAGGGAGAGTGAGATGGAAAGGTGATGGTCGAAAATGGGATTTTAAATAGTTTCAGAGGGAGAGAGAAAGATATAAATTAAGAAGAGATAGAGAAAAGGGAAAACGAATTAAAATGGGTACATTTTTAATTATTATACATTTAGATACTGTAAACAAATAACAGCATTCAGTTAGAATAAAATTTAACAAAATTATGGACCTGTGAAACTTCGGCTTTAAATTTCTCAAAACTAAACAGTTTTTTAGGGTTACAACAGTTAGAACTAGAACCTTGTCAAACCAATGGCACGAGGTGTTAAAAAGTAGCGTATTAGTTAATAATTATGAATGAAGGATAGTAGTAGGTATGGAGTTCAGAGTGGTAGAGAATCCAGGGATTAACGAATAGTATAATGCGAAAACAAACACGAAATATTTAGTAAGTTGTACAGCATTTTCATTAAGTCTGCCGAATATGGTTTCTCCAGTGACGGCATCGACAAGGCAGCTTCACACAGACTAACGAAAATATAGGAAGCAGTCATTTACATATTAGAACAGAGAACAGTTACTTGGCTAATAAACAAAAGTAAGGGATAGCGTGTCGAAGGGCGTGGGATACCCCATGTTCATAAGAAAGACATTGGTTTCAAGAGAGGCGAGTTTGAAATAAATTCTACACGCCAGTCCCGTTGGAACCTTCTCTTCATATTATGTTTTCTTTATAATAAAGGTCTAGGATTAATAATAACCCCAAAGCTAAGATGGTAAATAATGCTAAATGTTCAAATCAAATTATTTCGCATATTTTATGACAGCAGTTATAAGATTTGAATCTTTACAAAATAATTTCGTAATTTCTCAAATTACTAGTGAATGTAATTTTCTACTTTTTTAATTTACTTGAGATTAATAAAATTAACAATTAATTGTAAAAATCTGACAATAAATGAACTTTTAAATGATTCGAAAAACCAAAGTCTTTATAAACTAAGCCTTCGATCAATAGTGTAAATTATAGAATAGTATAATTGACCGAGCGAAGCGAGGTCGCCGTTTTAGCTCGACCGTTCGGCATTTCGTCGTGTCTGTCTGTCTATCTCACGATTACGGCCAAACGCCTAGACCGATTGTCATGATTTTTTGCATAAATGTTCCTTATTCCTAGGCCGAGCGATGTTCGGTTTTTTCCATTTTTAAATCATTTAAAAAAAACACATTTTTTTAAATCATCAATTAAAATGTTTAACCTCTTAAACAAAATAAAAATAGCGTCCACACCGTTTCTCTCAGTGTAAGCTTTTTTCCAAAGCCAGTTTGTGGCTTTACCGTAAGTCGAATTGAAAAACTAATAGTATTTTGCGCTTAACAAATTTAATGTTCTACAAAATTGTTCTCTTGATGTTTTTCCGTATCTCTAACGGTAAGCTCCCAAAATAGCCGCAAAATTCAAATTTGTTAAAAATGGTCCAAGTTTTTGTATTTTAACCATGGTTTTATACGTTTATTTTTTAGATATCTTCATAAAACCTTATAATTTTATGGAGAAAGAAAGCGCTACCTGCTGTCTTGCTCTTTCCTGTGCAACGTCAGTGTAGCCGCTGTAACTGTGAGTGAGTTGTGGAGGGGGAGCCCGATTGGCGTTGCGTCGCATTTACTGAGTTACAGTCCTTTACCAACTACATTCTCTTATTCATTTTGTTTCTTTGTTGCACCACACAGTATTATTTTAGAGTCCAAGACGAATAAATTGCAAAATAATTTTCACTGGCTAAACCTTCTACTTCATTACTGGCAAACTATTTTTAACCTAAGCTCAAAACCACATTTGTTATTTCATCAACCGAGGTCTACTGTTCACAGAACTAGAATTTAAAAGGAGATATGAGGGAAGAAGAGGAAAGAAAATGATATTAGTATAGGAAGGGCGGAAAATATGATATAATAAACGATTCCTGGAACTGGCACATACTTTCTCACAAACATATTTAAATTATTAAAGAGATTCACTGCGACTTCATAATTGTAGGTGGGGTAGGAGAGGTGATATTAAAGTAGGAGCTTGACTAATAAATATTATTATTATTAGCTAGAGAGAAAATTATTCGATCGATTTCGAACAAATTTGCACCAAACATGTCAATTAGGCCTGTATAGGTGCACGAAAAAAAGTTTTGAAAAACAACCCCCTTTTTGGCAAAAAAAACCCCAAAAATCAATTATTGTTTATTAGGTAAACGAGAAATTTTAGAAAGATGCGGGTTTTGCATATGGTAGGGTACATAAGAGCTACAAATAAGCCAAATTTTATCAAAATCGTTAGAGCCGGTTTTTTATTTAAAAAAAATATTAACAGATTTTTGGTCAAAAAGGGGGTTGTTTTTCAATATGTTCAAAACCTTTTTTTTAACCTATATAGGCCTAATTGACATGTTTGGTGGAAATTGGTTAGAAATCGATTGACTAGTTTTCTCTCCAGCTTTGTATACATACAGACATACATACAGACATACAGACAGACATTTTCTAAAAATCACTTTTTTGAACTCAGGGGGTCCCAAAACGGATATTTCCACAAATATCTTAACATAGATATTTTGCGATCACTATACGTTCTCTATACTATAGTATACTGAGAAAGTAAAAGAAGAAGATTTAGTGAAAAGAAATATGAATGGAAGGCGATAAATAGGAGTAATAATAATGGAAGAAATAGAGAGTGAGATAAAGAAGGAAGATGGGACTGAAAAAGGAAGAAGAAAGTGAGAAAATAATATTGGATCAAAGTAGGAAGGGGGGGAGGAGAGAAGTTCCACAGGGAACGTGCGGAAATAAGGAAAAGTTTACAATATTTGAACTCGTTATTATTCCTTTTCAATGTATAATAAATTCAACCTATTTGTTTAAAACGACAGTGTGCCAAAGTATAAGGACAATGCATTTCCTTGTGCATCTAACAACGTATTAAACCCATGTATAACGGTTCGCTTCGCTCTCGACACATCAGAACACTTATTGCTTACTAGAGTGTGGGACACAATAATGATACTTTGTAGTTTTACTTTATTAAAGTAATGCAAAGTATATTGTGATGAAACTAGTCGCGTGGAAATGTGAAATGTCATTTTGTGAAGAATGTGTCTGCAGAATGTCTGCTTATATATATAGTTAGATATCAATGCAAAAGATTGAAGTAAACAAAAATAATTGTAAAAATATATACACTCTCGACGATTTCTAACCTCAAAACCGACCATAAAGCATATTATAGCGTACGTTAGTTTTATAACTCATATAAAAATAAACGGTACCAGATAACTGCCACATACTTTCTCCTAGTTGAAACTGTGTACCTTCCCAAGAGTAGCATAGGAGGTGGTTATTTAGAATTGCAAAAGTAGGAAAATGTTACAATGGAAAATATTAGAAGCATGTGACACACACCCATATTATATTATTATTATTATTTAAACTATTAGATCGATTTCGAACAAACTTGCACCAAAATGTCAATTAGGCCTGTATAGATGCACGAAAAACGGTTTTGAAAATTTTTGAAAACAACCCCCTTTTTGGCCAAAAACCTCCAAAAATCTGTTATTATTACCTAAACGAGAATTTTTAGAAAGATGCGGGTTTTTTGCATATGGTAGGGTACATTAAGGGCTACAAATAAGCCAAATTTTATCAAAATCGTTAGAGCCGTTTTTGAGAAATTTAAATTTTTCTCGTTTTTTGGCTATTTTTGGGGGGTAAAACCCCTTAAAAATCAAAAATTTGAAAAAATGAAAAAACGCCTGGACATATTCCAGAACTACACCTACATATCAAATTGCATCAAAATCGGACCGTTGGTATGGTCTCCAGCTCTGTACACATCCTTACAGACACACAGACACACGGACAGACATCACCAAAAAAACACTTTTTTGGGTTCAGGGAGCACCAAAACAAATAATTCCACTAAAAATATTTTTGGGTTCATTGAGCACCAACACAGATAATTCAACTAAACATTTTTTGGGGGTTCAGGGAGCACCAAAACAGATAATTTCACTAAAAATTTAAATTCAAAAATTTGGACGAAAACAATACTTTCTCCATATACTACGTATAGGGTGGAGAAAGTAAAAACACCAGAATACCCAGAAATTACAAGAAGTTTGTTTTTATTAAAATTGTAAACTTGTAAACATAACCCCAAAATATAATCTGGGTTGGGCTTTGTTAAAGTATTACAGACTGGGGGAAACCCATGCGTGCCCCGCACGCATCATGTTGTTTTTTTTTATAATAAAGGTGTAGGATTAATAATAACCCCAGAGCTAAGAGATGGTAAATAATGTTAAATGTTCAGATCAAATTATTTCGTATATTTTATAACAGCAGTAATAAAGGTTAAAAGAACCAGCAAGGCTCAGGAAATATAAATTATTGCTTCAAAGTTTGAAATCTCCTGTTAATGGAAATATTGCTGCAAACTCCTGTTTTATCTTTTATTTTATTAAATTGGTTGTTAAGGTAATAAATATAAATACATGTGTTGGTTAATCGGCCAAGGCCTAACCTAGGATTTTTCCGACTAAATTTACAAATATTGAAATAAACAATTTTTATTATCAAAATGAATAGCCAATGTTACTCAGGGAGAGTGTGGCTTTCTATTAGTAAAACTATTTTTTCAATCGGTTCAGTAGTTTCAGAGATTACCCCGTACGTACAAACAAATGTTACCTCTTTATAATATTAGTATAGATGATGAGCAAAATCAGGTGTTATATGACTTGTGTGACATTGAGTTTATTTTTGGCAACTGCTGAATAACGTAAATAATTCGACCACGCAGCTGAACCGCTGGCGTGAGCTGAGCAAATTTCCAAAATTAAGTTTATAAGCCTATTTTTTAGGGTTTCAACCAAGAATTTGTGAAATAGGTGCTGAATAGCTGAAAAATGCTTCGCACGCCATTCCGCATATTTTTAATATCTTCAATACACAAAGCATTGCATGCTTCGCAGTTCGCACTCCATTCTGCATATTTTTAATATCTTCAATATACAAAGCATTGCGTGCTTTGCATGCCATTCCGCATATTGGCAGTATTTTCAATACACAAAGAATTGAGTGCTTCGCACGCCAACCCCCGTATTGGGAGTATCTTCAATACACAATGCATTGAGTGCTTCGCACGCCAACCCCACGGTTAAATCCACCAAATAGCTTTGAACCGGGTACTTCTATGAATTTTACGTTTTGATCGATTTTGGGGGAACCAAACAAGCTATAAGGTCGCGTAAAAAAACAAAATGTGCAGGATAACATAATGCATTCATAATTTTAGAAAAAACTCTAAAAAAAATCATTCTCGTAGGAAAAATCTAAAAAAATAGTTACTTTTGGTCAAAAAACGAGCTTACGATTGTTGGATTTTTTTGGCTAACGAACTCGTCCGAGCGACGT
>JAGFPH010002514.1:124895-135303 GCA_018207615.1 Philaenus spumarius | reverse complement strand
GCAGTTTGTATGTTTGAAATGACCCAAAAAAAGCGGGGCAGTTTGTATGTGGCCACTAAATTTCGGGATTTCGGAGGGGTTTTGACCCCTAAACCCCCCCTGCCTTGCCGAGGGTACCTGTGCTAGTTGCTTATACAAACATTTACATTTTTTTATACAGATATGACACGTTTCCGGGACTTTTCCCATCATCACATAGACTATTAAATCGCACAAGTGAGGTCGTCATTAAATAAACAAATTACACAAAAAGCGTCACAACACATTTACGCAGAGGCACGTCTGCCACTTTTTAGCAGCATAACTGTTCAATATTTAAAATATACAGTTTATAATAATATTGTTAGGTTATCGTTTTTTAATTTAAGACGTGCTGGGTGTTTCGACGTTTTTCATAACTCCAGATGTATCGTAACCGTTAACGTTAATTTGATTTAAACTCGATTTTAAATACAGTTACCATGTTAATTTTAAGGTTATGTTTAGTCCTACCACTTTGTTAAAAACAAATTATGAACTATTCGTGTGAATTAAGGTGTTGGCGTGCCAGTCACGCAGTGGTATTCCTAGTCTCTTCTAGACACACTCTTCACCAATGTATGCGAATCACAATGTACCTCCCATTAGTTCGTTTTGAGATTTACATTACAATATTTGTAGTATGATTTGCAATATTTCCGCTGGATGTAAATACGTGCAAAAGACACATCGTTATTATGCACTCAATGCCTCCGGCAGTGTGATTTCAAACCGAAGTTTATTCCTCTGCTTCCAACCACGTATCCCGTTGTTGCACTGATTGTTGTGTTAAATAATTGAACCACGTAGCTAAACAGCTGACGTTAGTCGAGGGATTTTCCAAAATTAAGTTGATATGTTTTAGAGTTTGATCCAACTGTTTGAGAAATTGGTCTACTCACGAAGGCGCTGAATAGCTGCCTCTGTGTTCGAAATTCGATAGTAGAATTGGTTTTGCACCTAAGCCTCCAGTGGGCACTCGTAGTGGAAAAACACGCTTTCCGGCCTCGGGTGATGGACTGCTTCGCTTCGTGGCACATCGTTCAAAGTCGGCCGTCGGCTTCGGATCTAACCACTTGGGTTTGAACCGGGCACTTTTAAGGTATTTTACGTTTTAACCGATTTTGGGGTAACCAAGTGAAAAGGTCGTTGGGAAAAAAAATAAAATGTGTAGAATAATTTCCTAAAATGGTTACTTCCCGTCAAAAAACCTCCGTCCGGTTTTTAAATTTTGTTGGTTAACGAACTCGTCCGAGACACAAACAACCAATGTGTGTACCGAATTTGGACCAAGTAGGACTTAAAATTCGGCCGCTAGAGTGTGAACACACACACACACATATATATATATAAATATACAATTTTGAATGACACCTCAAAACGTGATCTGGGAACCATGATCGGTGCTTATTTGCTAATCCCTACCATATGTCTCACCATAAGGTTCACTGCAATAGTTCAAATTTCCTATGGAAATTAGCTAAAAATACAATACTTGTAAATTTAAACTCAATTTTAAAAAGTTAGTTACATAATGTTAATCTTATCTATACTAATATTATAAAGAGGTAAAGTTTGTTTTTGTTTTTTGCTTGTTTGTTTGTTTGTATGTAGGGGGTAATGTCTGGAACTACTGAACCGGTTGGAAAACTAATTTTACTAATAAAACGCTACACTATCCCTGAGTAACATAGGTTATAATTCATTTCGATAAAAACCTTTTTTTATTTCAATATTTGTAAATTTAGTCGGAAAAAATTCTTAGGTTAGGCCTAGAATGATAAACCAACACATTGCCACGCCGTACACGCGCCTCTTCCCCACCGCGCGGAACCGTCCTTCGCCCAGCCTTCCGGCCTCTACCAGCGTGTTCCCCTTTCTATTTTGTATTCGTTTTGCCCTTAAATAAATTTTGCGCGCATACGTGGACAAGAATAGGAAATACACTCACTTTCCTAATTCTTATAAATTGTTTGTAATTAATACAATTTATTTTATTTTACTAGCTCTAGTCAGACTCCTTCTCGGGACCGTTCCGTTTGGAGTTATTTTGTCACACACAAGAATCAATATAACCTTATATTCTAACTTAAATTTAGAGCACTGGTTAAATTTTTGGTATTGGATATTTAACTTATAAATGAAAAAAATTAAGATGCGCAAATAAAACTTTTTTATTTAAAAAAAACAAATTAATTTTGCTTTCGCAACGGCTTAAACTTTTCAAACAAATATAATATTGATATTTATAACTATTTTAATATTTACATTGACTTTGCAACGCTTTTATACCATTGTGAGAATAGGGAATATTCCGGAATGATTTTACTTTTATACTTTCCCCTGAATTTACTATTATTTTACTTATTCCTTTTGAATTTAATTCTAAAAACCTTATTTATGGATTTTATTTAACTTTAAAATATATAGCTTGGTTATTTGCTACTCACAAATAAATATGATTTATCGCGGCTTTCCTCCTTGGTGGTTTAAGCCTTGGAATGAAGTCCTTGATCCTCTTCTGTCTTCCTGTCTTCTCTCCTCTAGGATTTTTCCTCTTCTTTAATGTAGAGCGATTTCTTTCGGCCCACTGATCTTTACCGGAGTTGGTGATTTTTGCCGACCTACTGCTGCTTCTGCAAACTTTTACGTCGTCCTCGTGTGGCTATCAAAACCCAACTAACTAGAATTTATCTCCCTTCTACCTTGTCCGATCTGATTTGGAGTCAAGAGACTTACTCTGCCTTTTTTGAGTAACTTTGTTTCTCATGTGTTTTATCTGGGTTTCTACATTGTAGAATTTTACTTTAATTATTTAAATTAGGTCCCACGATTTTACTTTCATTTATTTAACTTGATTTCGTCGATAATTGTTTATTTCCTTTGCAGAGCTATAAGTAATTGTATTGGCCTCGGTGGTGGTAGAATGACGTCATATCTTCAGCCTCCCTTCGCTGTGTTTACTCAAGCCATTCTGGTCCGTACAGGAATTTGATACTTTTTGTATTTAATTCTTTTGAAGTGCTCTAATTTCGTAACCCCTGGTCCGATTTTTGATTTCTTTGGCTCATTTGATTCTTGACCATCTCTTGATTCCTTCCTCCTTTGAGTTGTTGTTCTAGGGTTCCTGGTTCCCCAGTTATCGCCTTCGTTAGTTTTCTTTAAAACTTGAATTTTATTTTTTCCAAATCGGTCTAAATTGGAATTTTCTTGGTTCTATCCTCTTCTCCTGGTTCCCAAACTTCCAAAACTGTTCTTCTTTTTACTTCCTTCACTTTGGGCACGGTTCTGTGGCCTGTTTTGTGTGACTCGTCGAATTTTGGATTTGGCAACCCCCCTTTTTGGTTTATGCCCCCTTCTCACATGGTATTTTACATTCACATATTTATTACATATTATTTCGTATATATTTACTTCTATATACCTTTATTTCCCTTTATTTAATTGGTTATTTTATTTTATCTATTTTTGAGCCTTTTCTTTCAAAAATATTTAATTATGTTAATTTATTTTTTGTTAATTATTATTAATTTATTATTCTTTAATTTATCCCCAATTTAGGCCTTTGAATTATATTATTTTTGTTACTTTTAGCATTTTTCACCTAAGTCTTTGTTTTATAACTTCTTAATTATTTTTATTAAAACAATTCTGTTAATTAGATTCTTATTGGCTTCTTCTCCTCTATTCATTTCATTAAAAAGAGTTTACAATTTTCATATCTTAAAATATTAACATGGTGTCTTAAGGCGCGTTTACACCGGAGTTGGCAACCAAAAATTGCCAACTTCGATTGCAGACGCTAGTTGCCGATGGAAGTTTGCAACTTGTACTTGCAACCTGGGCACATAGTTTGTTTTTATGTCTGCAACCTGCAACGTGCAACCAAAAAATCAGACAGTATGTAGAATGTCGAGTGCTGAAGAGGTTGTTCTTGCTGCGGCAGCGTGTGTTATTTTATCAAAATGTAAAAGACCGAGAAGATACTGGGTTCGACCTTCATTGCAGGCAAGAGCAAGGTATAGCGGCAGCGATCTTTTAAATGATTTCAATCGAGATGATACAGATCCTTTGACGGGACAATTGAGATGCGATGGCAGTATAAAAAAATTTTTAAGAATGTCGAGTGACGATTTTGAAAGTTTAATTGTTGGTATTGGACACATAATTAGTAAACAGGATACTAACTACAGGAAAGCAATTCCAGTGCGAGAAAGATTGGCCATTACATTGCGCTTTTTGGCGAGTGGCGACTCTTATACTAGTCTCAGTTATTTGTTTAAAGTTTCCAAAAGTGCGATATCTATTTTAGTGCCAGAGGTTTGTGAGGCTGTTATAGGTTTCCTGAAGGATAACATACAGGTGAGCAAAGAAAGAAAATTACTAAATATTGTTATTTTTAGATACCTTTTATTTGTTTACGTTGTGCACTGAGTTAATAAATCTAGACAAAAGTAGTTGCAACCTGGTAGTGACTTGTTAATAAAATATGAACACAAAGTTAAGTTAATGTTTCAAATACAATGTAGAATAATATTATAGTAACACAATTCATAAAATCAGAAATAAATGTATAAAACAAAAAAAAATACAAATCAAACAAAGAAACTCTATAGATTAATTAATGTATTGGCATCTTCATCACCCCCGTAAAAGTCATCACCCCATACTGCTTTGTCTGTAGACGTGTCCACCACCGGGTTCAAGATTGATGGGGAGTTTTCGAAGCCATCTTCATGATTTCCAGCCGGGCATGAAGACGACTCCTGTAGGGACAGTGAACTGGAACAGCCAGAATTTGATTGTGGCTGCCTATTAAATTCGTGCATTTCCACATCAAATAATATGTCACTAATTCTGCGCTTAGCAAGTGCTACATACCTTTTATCAGAACATTTACGTAATTCACAAGCAACAAGATAACCAAAAATGTCAAATTCGTCTCTTTTTTTTAAATTGCTCCCCACTTCCATCATTACGGAATAAGCTTCATCAGCCATCAGTCATCTTGCGTCGTCTTTTATTTAAAGGCCTATGCTGGGCTACGCTTGGAGGAGGAGCACAGCTGATCGAAGTAGAAGTTTCACCAGTGGAACTTGAGGCTCGTGAAGTCTGAGTGGGCAATTCTTCGTGTAGGTTCACGTTAACATTGTTGTCTTCTGTTACCTGAAAAAAAAAAACAGTTCAGAGGTTTAACTTCATACCAATTGTTTGTGTGTATTTGTACATAAATTCCCAATATTCAATTAATAGTTGTTAAAAGACGAATCCAAGTTGCTTATTACAATTTTGTGTTACTTGTTAAACTTATCGTGCATACTTTTGCATAATAGAAAACAGCTTTCCGCTAGTTGGATTCATTAATTATACTAACGATTAAAATTGAGATAGTTAGATAAAGCTGGAGAGAAACTGTCTACGTTTCCACGGGAATCGAAGTAGGGTGTAAACCCCGTTTTTATTTACAAATCCATTAGTTTTGTTATGACCTCTGCAATATTTGATCACTGTATTTTCTCTGGGATTTTCAGCTACCTACAACTGAAGAGGAGTGGTTACATCACGAAAAAGAATACAATGACCTGTGGAACTTCCCTCACTGTATCGGGAGCATGGATGGTAAACATGTTAGTTTACAAGCTCCAATAAATACTGGAAGTGAGTATTTCAACTACAAGTCGTTTTTCAGCATCGTCTTATTTGCAGTAGTTGACGCTAATTACTGCTTCACCTACGTTTCGGTAGGCAACCAAGGACGACTGTCAGACGGCGGAGTGTTTGCTCATAGCTCGTTGCAAAAACTTTTACAAAAATCAGCTTTACGTCTTCCAAAACCGAGATACTTGCCAGGTAGAAACCTTCCTGTACCCTCTGTGCTCCTGGCTGATGACGCCTTCCCCTTACAGCCATCAATAATGAAGCCATTCCCGGGAATTCACGATAAGGGAAGCTTGGAGCGTATCTTCAACTACCGACAGTGCCATGGTCGACGAGTTGTCGAGAATGTATTCGGGATAGTATCGGTTGTATTCAGGGTTCTGAGGAAACCAATGCTTCTTGAACCAGAAAATGCTTCAAGAGTTGTGTTGACATGCTGTCATTTACATAATTTTTTACGTAAAAGTAAATCGTCGACTGCCTCGTACAGTCCATCAGGAGCTTTTGATTACGAAGACACGACCACAGCAACACTAGTGCCTGGAGAATGGAGAGTGGAGGGAATGCCTACTACTACTCTACTGAGACTGAAACGGATCCCTAAAAAACCCTCACACCTCGCAAAAGAAATTCGGAAGGAATTAAGTGCGTACTTCATGAGTGCTGAGGGGTCTGTTCCTTGGCAAAACAACTATTAAAGGGGAAAACTACCAACAAGAAATTAATCTGTTATTTGTCTGCTATACTGGTAAATCAGTTTACTTGTAACATTGAACAATATAACAATTTACCTATTTGTTACATTTAACAGGTACTCTTGAATGTTGTTGTAAATTGGGTATGGTATGTTCATTTTACTGTCATTAGTGTAAATATAATTATCTTACCTGTGCTTGTGTGTCATTTATTCCAGCGTCACGGCTAAATGTTGGATTTGTTTTGTCTTGTAAGAACATGAGGTGGTCAAAAGCAAACCATTTTGATTTTGAGCAGGCTCCAGAACCACTTTTTCCCTTCTTAAGAATTCGTTGGAATGTTGTAATCAAATTCCTCATTTTAGACTGGACTTCAGGTTTGTTTACTTTTATTTCCTGGGAAATTTCTTTCCAAGCATAATTTTTCAAATTTTTGTTTTTAAAATCCGAAAGGGCTTGGTTCCACAAGACAGGCTTCTCTCTAAACAACTCTATCAAAGTAATGACCTGATCATTTGTCCACTCCACTTCACTTAACAGATTTTCCATTGCACTAGCACAAACAACAACCATACACAACAACTCACGACGACTAGTTAATAACTGGAACCCGCTGGAACTGAGGAACTGACGCAGCGCGACCACGTGGAGCCGACAGGCGGGAGGGGTAGCGGGGTTAGTTGCAGACTCAAGTCGCAGCTCAAGTTGGCGCTGCAACTCGCATTGCCGACCGGGGTTGGCAACCGCCTTTGATCTTTACCGACTCCGGTCGGAAAACCAAATTTCGGTTGTCAACTCGCAAAATCGGTCTGCAACTACCGGTCGGCAATGCGAGTTGCAGTTGTTTTAATGCATGCAACTCAAAATTGCCGATAAAGGTCGGCAATCATTGGTTGCCAACTCCGGTGTAAACGCGGCTTTACGTAGCATAGCAACAGTACATTGTTTTGCAGTACTGGACAAAACTCGACATGAATTTTCCTGTCGGTTTCTCTTAGAATAATTCACTGAGCCTTGCTTCTATTGCGTTTAACAGTGAATAGGCCTTCAATTTACAATATATTTATTTTAAATTACTTCATTTCACTTTACATATATTTTTCCCTTTATAATTACTTACAATGTGTTATTTTATTTATTACTTATCCTAATTTTGCATATTTAGGCCTTCTGGCTTCTATTTACAACTTTTTGTTTTAGGCCTAATTATTTTGGTAATTAGTCCATTTGTGTCGGGTTTCTGCCCGTTGCAACATGTATTTACATTTATTACCATAGCAACCAATTGAATAAAATAACAGATAATAAAGCTGTTTGCTCCAATATTTCGATTAACAGCTGATTTCAAACTTTGAAGCAATTATTTGTACGTTCAACTTTTAGGTTAGGGCTTTATGAAAGTGTAGACCTGAGCCTTGCTGGTTCTTTTAACCTTTATTATAAATTCTGTTATGAAATGTAAGAAATAATTTGATTTGAACATTTAACATTATTTACCATCTTAGTTTTGAGGTTATTATTAATCCTACACCTTTATTGTAAATAAAAAATAACATATATTTTTAGAAGGTGCCATTGGGGGTTGGCGTGCGGAGCACGCAGGGGTCTCCCCTAGTAAACATATAATTTTATTAAGTGTATATCAAAAATTTGTTTTTGCATACCTAGTCAAATGCAGTTCATGTGTTTCTTTCTTATTACTTGTTTCGCCTCAACAGAAGGCATTATCAGGAGTAGCACACTTGTAGCAAAACACGTTCACTACACGGACATAAACACACACACGAAAACACATACGCAATTGCATACCGATTTGGTATTTGTAATTCTATGATACATATTTATTCTTTGATATGGCCACATCCTTCAAGTTCTATTAATACTATGTTACTGGTTCAGCTCTGCTATCATTGGTTTGAGACAGTCCTGATTGAACTTTGGTCTTGTTTAGATTGTCAAGGATGTTCTATTGTATAAATAGCATCATAGATGCAGTTGGAAGCCAAATTTTGTTCCTCATTTAAAAGTGAGTATGTATATTCATTGTTCGACCTTTGTTTATTGTGTGAAGAATACCTAAGTTTTCTCAATGTTGCTGGAAGATGAATGGTATCTACTAAGTGTTCGGAAAAATCTGATGTGGTTTTTTGGGTGTTATTGTGAGGTAAGTGTTCTTTGTACCGTGTTCTGAATGTCCTTCCTGTCTGTGTTATGTATTTATTATTACAGTCATTGCAAGACATTTTGTATATGCCGCTCCATGTGTAAGGGTCTTGGGTTTGTTTTATCTGTTTGACAGCTTATTGAGTTTGTTAGATGTACGGTGAGCTATTCTGTATCCATATGTTCTAGGTGGTATATATATATATTAGAATATTAATTACATTAGAATATATATATTCTAATGTAATTAACTTGCATTTCTTTTCTGTTTGTTAGGTGACTTTTTTAATCTTCATTCTATCTTTATAAATACATCTATCTACGATGGATATTTTGTATCAATTAGCTATGGCTATTTGTTTTATGATATTCATTTATTTATTGAAGTCTGTCATATTTATCATTTTATATGTTATTTGTTCTGACCGAATGATGCCTGCCATAGAATCGACGTGGAGCAAAAACTGCTTAAGATAAAAATACGAATATTTAAAGGTATATTCTTATAAGACAAGTTAAATATTTTCTTATGGGATCATAGACGCACACTAAGAAAGGATTTTGCAAAACTTGTATTTTAATATGTAAAATTTGTGAAAATTCCTATAAAACAGATGTTCGGATCAAAAGATTAGCAATACTTGTTTGTTTACATCATATTAACCAACTTAGCATGTTTAGAATCAGTTTTTTAAGTTAGATTAACAAACTAAAACCAAAACCAACAAAAGTCAACGAAAAATGTTTACTCGCATCTGTGTTTATGTATCTGTTGTTACATATCATAATTAAAACAGTTGATTTGAATCATAACTGAACATAATATTAGGTTAGGCCTACAATGAAAAAAAAACACGTTTATTTGCAACCAATTTGGCAAATTTATAATCGGAATTCTTCACAACTAACAGTTTTTGATTGAATTTTGAGTGATGAAAACTTGAGTGAATTTCACAATGAACAAGAATATAGATTTGCCTAAATGGCTGTAAAAATACTTGATCTTAAACATTTCTTGTGACAGGTCTTGTATTTAAGATATCGGATGGAATTTTTAAGGCATTAATACTTCGGAAATTGCTTTTAGGTTTCAAACGTCACTCAATCTTATTTACAGACAGAGTCAATGTATAAGAGATTTAAAGGAAAGTAATCCAAGAAAATGAGTGGGTTATTTTCATAAATGAATGAGTGGGTTGTGAAAGGCTTAGGGCTATTTTAAGCCTTTTCCTTTCCATACTAATATCATAACGAGGTAAAATGTATTTCTTTGTTTGTATGTAGGGCTTAATCTCTGGAATTACTGGACCGATTAAAAAAATAGTTTTACTTATAAAAAGCTACACTATCTCTGAGTAACATAAGGTTATAATTAGTTTTTATTTTAATATTTGTATATTTAGTCGGAAAACTTCATAGGTTATTCATAGACTGATGAACCAACACATGTATTTACATTCATTACCAAAGCAACCAATTGAATAAAATAGCAGATAAAACAGCTGTTTACCCTAATATTTCTAATTTTTAGGTTAGGTTTTTAATAAAGTGTAGACCTGAGCCTTGCTGGTTCCTTTAACCTTTATTATAACTGCTGATATAAAGATGTACAAAATAATTTGATTTGAACATTTAACATTATTTACCATTTTAGCTTTGGGGTTATTATTAATCCTACACCTTTATTATAAAGAAAACAACATGATTCTGTGTATTGAAGATTCCAAAGGGTTGGCGTGCGGAGCACGCAGGGGTTTGCCCCTTGTTACTTATAAAGATCTCTGATAATGGTTAAACTTTGTGTAGGCCTATTGTTTTAAGTGCTTCCAGAAATGTAATTTCACTAAAACCTATTTCATGAAATGTATTTGTTT
>JAGFPH010002514.1:109877-124885 GCA_018207615.1 Philaenus spumarius | reverse complement strand
CGAATTGAAATTACATTTACTATAATCCTGTGCAAAGGTATTTTAGGTACAGTTCCCGAATTCATAGGAATCTTCTGATAAATGATTTCTAACATTATCCATGTAAGATAATTGCGCAAATCCTACCAATAATAAGCCCGAGTGCAATTTGTGTGTTATACCATTCAAAAGACAATTAAATTTACTATAATCCTGTGTACAATATATTTTAGGTACTGTTCCAGGAACAATTAAGAAAATTCATATTAAACTCTTGAAAAATGATTTCTTACATTATCCATGTAAGGTAATTGCGCAATTTCTACTAATAATAAGCCCGAGTGCAATTTGTGAGTTATATCGTTCGAATTGAAATTAAATTTATTATAATCCTGTGTAAAAGTATTTTAGGTACAGTTCCCGGAACAAGGATCAAAATCCATAGGAAACTCCCGAAATGATTTCTTACATTATCCATGTAAGGTAATTGAGCAGTTTCTACCACTCATAAGCCCGAGTGCAATTTGAGAGTTATATCAATCGAAAGACAATTAAATTTACTATAATTCTGTGTACAAAGGTATTTTAGGTACTGTTTCCGGAACAAGGAACAAAATTTATAGGAAGTTTCCAGTATAATACTAATTATTCCCGAATAGAAAATACGGCTATAGTAATGCGGCAGTGTTGCTAAGGCTTAAAAAAAGATAACTACAAAGGTAACCAAAACTTGGCTATATACCGTTTTGGTGTCAATGTTGAGTCTTCTTTAAATACATCATCAGTTTAATCTGTACATCTCTGAAGTGTTTTGGGCTCTTGGTTTCCAATAGGTTACACAACCTTCTATACTAACTCCATAAAGTCGATTTTACTTAACAGTTTCGTCAAACAATATTCCCTGCACACTATATCACTCTCAACAGACATGCTTCCTACAATTGATTAAATATTAAAGCTAATAATACTTCTTTCCGTAAAATATTGTATCTCCGAGGTATTGTATTACGGGAAATTAAATTGGATATGAAGAAAGCAATATATCTTTCTTTATCTAACTCAATCACGCCGGTGATATATAGAGGGCGCGTTGTGTCCTGGGGGAGATTTAGTGGGCCATTGTTTTATATCCAAAGCATTTTTGAAGAACGGTCAGTATGGCTTTTGGTGTTGTCCTTTACTGTGCCGCAACGTGTCTCGATCTAAATCAAATAGTTTTAAAAGGAATACAGCTCGAACGTAATGCTAAAAAATTGTCTAAGATATTGCCCCTGTTTGTCTCTTTAGACGCTACGTCTCCGCTTGTCCTTGGTCCTCTTCGACTACAGAGCTGTCAGGATGACCTCCGAGCTGAGAAGATGGCGCGAAGGTCCACAGGAAAAGAACAGCTTTCTTTCTAGTTACTTTCTTTTATTTCGGTGCTAATTTAGTGCACAACAAATCCTACGGGCTTTGTATATTTACAAGATTATTTAATGGCCGAAAAGGACACGGAGAGGAACCACACACCCGGTCTAATCGTCTAGCCTTCCCCCAAGAGACTCCTTGTCCCCAAAATACTTCATCGTCAATTGATCCCCTGCGGAAGTGCCGGAGACGCTTGTTCGCCAATTCCGAGACTAGCTAGGATTTTATACATATTCTTTACTTCCAACTTGCATTCTTATTCTAGCGTGTTTTGTGAATGATGGACTATTATTCATTATGTATTACGAAGGATTGATGTTTTAGTATAATTATGTATACATCCGTGCCCACTGGGTCACAACACTGTCTGAACTCTGGATTTGGATTCAGTCATATCTCTCTGAACGAAGGCAGTGTGTCCAGTATTGGAGAAAGTAGGCCTAGCTGGAGGGATGTTAGCATGGGAGTTCCGCAGGGTTCTGTCTTAGGACCTTTATTACTTAGCATTTTCATAAACGACATTTCTACAATATTGAAATACTGTAAATTTCATTTATATGCCGATGACTTTATTTCTCTGTGGTCTAGAAAAAACGGATTAAAAATCAACAAGGCTAAAACGCAGCCTATTATTTTGGGTTACTCTCGACTGTTGAACAAAATATACTTAGACAACTTTCTCAGACTTCAGTTTGATAACGACATCTTAGACTACTGTAACAAAGTTAAAGACCTTGGACTGCTCATTGATAGTAAGCTGACTTGGAGAGATTATGTGACTAAGACGTGGAAAAGAGTTTTTGCAGGGATGCAACTCTAAAGAAAATGCAAGATCTCTTGCTGTTACACGTCATAGTGCTCCTTGTAAAATCTCTTATATTTCCATATTTTACTTACTGTAACACCGTAGTCGGTGACATGTCCGTGGTGTTGGCTAACAGATTGTAGCGGGCACAGAATTACTGTATACGTTTTAGTTTTTATATAAATCGCGATGCTCATGTTTCTCTTTATTATAAAACTCTTAACATCTTAAAACTTAATGAACTACGGATATACTCTGATGATGTTACATTCCATTCTACAAACTGGAGTGCCGATTTACCTGGCAGAAAAGTTTGTCTATGTCTCTAAAATAATTGCAAAGAGCACTAGAAGATGTGACACTACTCTTGCTATACCTTTGCACCGGACTATGAAAAGTAATAAATCATTTACTGTGTCCGCTTGCCGTTTGTGGAATTCGCTACCGGATGCAATTAAGTCTGCTGACGGCCGTGTCCAGTTTTCAAAGCTATTGATGTCATATTTATTGTACAAAGTGGATGATGCATCCCAGTTTTGAGGCGTACATTAGAAGTATTTATTGTTCAGTTGTATGAATGTGTATGCATGTTTAATTATGATTGTAATGCGTACTAACCGGTTTGTATTAATTGCTGTTAATGTTTTTTTATAAATTGCATAAGCTACATTTATTATTATTTGTTGTCTGTTAAAGTACTATTTATTTTTAAGAATTTAATTTTTGTATATGTTTGTAATTTTGTATTGGGGTTAGGTGGAAGAGAGGACTAACCTCGCAAAAAAAATAAAAAAAATAAAGTCAATATCAATCAATCAATCTACACCACCAATTATCTACACTATAATTTACCAGAGAGTTTCAGTGAGCTCAGCTAATTCTTTTCCTGGACCATAGCCTGGAACCATTTTGAAGATTACTTCAAGACTGTCCTTACTTTCTGAGATTTTCGTTCTCTTCTGTACTCGACCAAGAGAAAACTGTTGAACTGGAAGCCCTAAATCACTGTTCAAACTGTGTCCAAGATCTTCTCCGAAAACTTCCACGGGACGAAACCCGAAATCCACTGCTAGCTTTCATCTCAGTAGTCCCCACGTCCTGTTGTACACAGGTGCGATTGAACAACTATATGAGGCGCCATGAATCATGAACCTTGGGAAATAGCCAATAGGAGAGCAAAAATAGCGCAAGTCAATTCGAACACCTCCATTATACGAGTTGGCAAACCCGCAATGTTTCTTCAAGGTCAGACCGTCTACAAGCTTCTCCTTCGTCCTTCAAAAGAATTAACTCGTTGAGGATTGTACAGACTTCATTTTGTATAGATTGGACTGATGGTAACCGTGACCAGAAAATATTCAATCAGTATCGAATTGTCAAACATTGCTTCTACCCTTCTAATAAGCTTAGCATAACTTCTTCGCTCCAGGAAGTTCGCCAGCTGTGAGTGTAAGAAAGCGTTCTTCTGTCTTCGCTCTGTCCTTGATGCGTTTAGTTTTTCTTTTTCGTAACCAGAACTTTAAGATTCAGACACTCTTTCGTACGAAGAACCAACTAGAAATTTTGTTTAGTCAAATCACATTTTATTTTTACAAATTGTTGATTCTGTGAAACTTGGTAAGTTTTGCTTAGTGACGCATTTTTAAAAACGAAACGTCTATTTATTTATTGCAATTGATTACTTTCATTGTGAAGCTTGTTACATTTTGAAGCAATAGTTTTGGTTTAAGAATACTGCTCGTTGCATACATCACGATGAAAACGTGTTATTATTGAATTGGACAAACATAATGTGTACACATACAAAGAGTTCTAAGGACTAAGGAGTGAAAGCAAAGGCTGCACGTGATCAATTATTCCTGAGCAGGTCCTGTCCAGTGCAAGGCAAATGTTTACGCTAGGCACAAGGCTGTTATACAATAGAACTGAATAATAGAGGTTAAAGGAGCTCTCCAGTGTAAGAGCTATCTAGTTCTAAACTACGTTCAATAATACGCATTATTTTATAATTAATGTTAATAGGCGATTATATGAAGGAAAATAGTTACGTTATGGGTTTGTAGGAAATATTATTTTTTCGTAAATACATTAATTAACTCCTGAGCTAAGTCTGTTCTCATTATGCATATGGCAATTGTAGTTCAAATACCAAGGATGATTCTTTTGCCGTTAAAACAGTTTGGCATTTTTTTTTTTTTTTTTTTTTTTGACTGATGAACGAACATTTTATGTTTATTGAATGTATTTCAGCGCTTGAGGATATTATCTGAACTACGCCGGACGGAACCAATCGGCTCTTAATTTAAACTAGGGGCTCTGCCCCTGGACGCTTCGCGTCCCAACCCCGCCTCGGCCTTCGGCCTCAGATAGCTGCTTCGCTTCGCTCGCACTTGGAAAATTCGCTAAAGAATCTCGTTAATCTTTGGCTCGTTTGTACATAGGTTTGTAAAACTATGAAACCAGGCTTAAATATATTAACAGTATTTACAAGATTAATGATAACCTCAAATACATGCTTTAGAAACGTGAGAGGCTTTCATTACGATTTTAGTCCTAGTTCTACTATCTTCTGCTGACTAAAGTTTTGAAACCAGGTCTAAATATAGTAAAAATTATTGCAGGATTAACATAACCTCAATACTATGTTTCAGAAATGAGCCAGGCCTATATTACAAAATTAAATAATATAATTTATCCAGCTTTGCCAAGTTTACCGTTTTTTCGACAAAATAAATTGTTAAATCAGGCCCAATTTATTCTAATTCCAACGTGCTAAAACAGTATAAATTAGCTTGTTTTTTTAACAGTAATTAAAAACTATCCAATGAACAGCTGATTTTGGATAATACTCAATCTCAGTTCTATTCCACTCTATTTCCGACGTGCTAAAACAGTATAAATTGGCTTGTTTATAAACAGCTGTTTTGATCGCTTTATTTACTATTTCGTTGCTATTTTGTAACCAACATGGCAACCCATAAGGCCCTATGTTAAAATTTTTCAACTTTTAAATTAAATTTTCTCAAAAAATTGCGTTTTTACACGAAATACAACTATATGGGTGTACTTAAAAATCAAAACTACACTTAATACAAAATTGCTTTGAATTTGTTAGAGCCGTTTTCGAGATTCGCGACAGGTACAAAGATACAAGAATTGCTCATTTAAAGTAATAGGATAACATCTGGTATTGGCGGCGACATCTAACAATATAAGCAGACATTCTGTAGACACATTATTTTTATTTCTGAAATTTCCACATAACTAGTTGCATCACAATCTACATCTATTCAAGAAACAAACACTTTGCATTTCTTTAATAAATTACAGGAAAAAGCATCATTATTTTAGTTTGAATTCTACGCTCCAGTAAGCAATTAAAGCACATCTGATGTAACCGTATAGAACAGCAACAAAAACACTATATAAAAAAGTATAAATTGATTGCTGCTTAGTAGTACTATATGATGTTTTAGGGTTTCAACCAACTATTTAGGAAATTGATCCACTTACGAAGGTGCTGAATAGCTGGCTCTGTGTACGAAATATATTAGTAGAATCTGTTTGAAATACAACTATATGGGTGTACTTAAAAATCAAAACTACACCTAATACAACATTTCTTTGAATTCGTTAGAGCCGTTTTCGAGATCCGCGAAAGATAAAAAGATACATGCAAAGATAGATACAAGAATTGCTCATTTAAAATAATAGGATTGATGAACCAAAACACATGTTTCTTGAATGTATTTACATTCATTAACGCAACAACCAATTTGGTAACGCTTTTTTCGTTACTCGTATTTTATATTTGTCATTGCCATAACAACCAATTAATAACACTTTTTTCGTTACGAGTTACATTTTCTATTTGTTAACTCCTACCGCAAGCGGCGTTAAGGAACTTCGTTCCAAAAAAAAAAAAAACGACTTTTACTATTGTCAAATCCATAGTTATCAAAGACCTTTAGAATTGTCAAACTGTGCAGGAAAATCTAAAACTTGTTTCGTAGTAAAGCACGTTCAAGCTCGTTTAATAACTTAAAAGGATTTTTTCTTTAAAGTGCTATTTAAAATACACATCTCAGCTGATTGAAGATTTTCTGAGTTGGTGCAGTAATCAGCTGTTTGTTCAATCACTTCTAAACTTCCATGTAAACAATGTTGCCATTTCTATAGTTAGCTGATTTCATATTTTAAACTATTTGTTTTACAGTCTTTTAAGTCAAATTTTATTTACAAGTGTACTTAGATTGTGATCGTTATTTACATACTTCATTATAACTCATTTTATACTTTAAACTTAATAATTTGATTTCAACATTTAATATTACTCGTATATACCATCTTAGCTTTGATGTTATGAATAAATTCAAAGACAGACACAAAGGAAAATAAAGTAAAACTAGTGAACCTGGCAATGCTTCTCTATTGCTGATTTAATTTTAAGGGTGGTTATCCCATTTCATCCCTTTGACTTAAGTAAACGAATAGCAAATGTTTTTTTTTATATCAATTAAGAATAATATTAAATAATTTTAGATTTATAGTTTGTATGAATTTGATGCAATTTATTTGTATTGTATTTGGGTAGCCACCGCATTTAAATCTTATTGTTTGTAGTGATGATATTCTATAAAAAATCCTGATAATAGTGTATTGTGAAATTTTAGTAAAATTAGTTTTTGATAATATAGAAAAGTAAGTGGATTACTATTTAATTTGAAGGAGTTCAGTGACACACGCATGTACGGAAGAATTCTAATTTAAAGATAAGCTATACATTGAAACAATACATTGTAAACGAAATGAGATAAAAAGAACTGGCCTACGCAAAACTATGAATACAATACATGAAAGTCAACAGTAAATAAAAAAAATGACATTTTACATTGTAATAATAAAACTAACAATAACCACAAACTTAAGTCCCTTCAATGATGCAAAAGGCCAGCAATAGTTATGAAATTGCGTTATAAAAAATAAAAATAAATATAATAAATGGTACCAAAAACTGGCACATACTTTCTCACAAACATATTTAAATTACTAGGGGCTCTGCCCCTGGACGCTTCGCGTCCCAACCCCGCCTCGGCCTTCGGCCTCAGATGGCTGCTTCGCTTCGCTCGCAGTTGCAAAATACGCTAAAGAATCTCGTTAATCTTTGGCTCGTTTGTACATATTGACCGAGCACAAATCAGCTGTTTTATTTGGCAGCTGACTCAAATTCATTAAACATTATCTCCATAAGATTAACATAGGAAATTTGAAGGATTGTTTGCCGGAGCTCATTCTTGGGTTACTAGCGGCTAAAGGGATGATTGGATCTTGAATCTGACGGAAAATCTCTTCTTTGAAATTCAATTTTCTACAATATTTGTATTTAACATGTTTTGCTATCTCTTACCGTTTTCTTACTAAATGCGCTCAAAGTGGGAAAATGAAGAAATTTAAAAAATCGAAAAAATCTTTCCCGCCCAAAAGGTGCTTCCAAAACGAAAAAATGTTAAATTCTGGCAATTTTCCCAAACGTTTCTCGTCGAGAGCTTTAATTCAAGTATGAGGTCGAAGGGGGTACGATTACGGGAAGTGCCTCATAATTAATGTCATTGAATCGGTGAAATCGTCTAGCTTTAAGGACTTTGGGCAGAGCCTCCCTTCTCGGATGAATAGTGGCTAAATGGATGATTGGATCTTGAATCTGACGGAAAATCTCTGCTTTGAAATTCAATTTTCTACAATTTTTGTATTTAACATGTTTTGCTATCTCTTACCGCTTTCTTACTAAGTGCGCTCAAAGTGGGAAAATGAAGAAATTGAAAATATCAAAAAAATATTTTTGCTCAAATGGTGCTTCCAAACTTTTAAAATGTTAAATTCTGGCAATTATTCCGAAAGTTTCTCGTTGAGAGCTTTAATTCAAGTATGAGGTCGATGGGGGTACGATTACAGGAAGTGCCTCATAATTAATGTCAGTGAATCAGTGTTACCGTCTAGCTTTATATAAGTAGATTAGGGGTTCTGCCCCTGGACGCTTCAAGTCCAAACCCCGCCTCGGCCTTCGGCCTCAGATGGCTGCTTCGCTTCGCTCGCAGTTGGAAAATTCGATAAAGAATCTCGTTAATCTTTGGCTCGTTTGTACATAGATGACCTAACATTAATCAGCTGTTTTATTTGGAAGCTGATTCAAACTCATTAAACATTATCTTCATAAGATTAACATGGGAAATTTGAAGGATTGTGTGCCGGAGCTCCTTCTTGCGTGAATAGCGGCTGAACGGATGATTGGATCTTCAATTTGATGGGAAATCGTTAGTTTGAAATTAAATTTTCTGAAACTTTTGTGTTTAACATTTTTTTCTATCTCTTACCGTTTTCTTACAAAACACAATCAAAGTGGAAAAATGAAGAAATTGAAAAATCGAAAAATCTTTCCCGCCCAAAAGATGCTTCCAAAATAAAACAATGTTAAATTCTGGCAATTTTCCCAAAAGTTTCTCGTTGAGAGCTTTAATTTAAGTATAAGGTTGATGGGGTTCCGATTACGGGAAGTGCCTAATAATTAATGTCAGTGAATCAGTGAAATAGTCTATATTTAAAGGACGTTGGGCGGAGCCTCCCTTCTCGGATGAATAGTGGCTAAATGGATGATTGGATATTGAATTGACGGAAAATCTCTTCTTTGAAATGTAATTTTCTGCAACTTTTGTATTTAACTTTTTTTGCTATTTATTACCACTTTCTTGCTAAATGCGCTCAAAGTGGGAAAATGAAGAAATTTAAAAAATCGAAAAAATCTTTCCCGCCCAAAAGGTGCTTCCAAAACTAAAAAATGTTAAATTCTGGCAATATTCCCAAAAGTTTCTCGTCGAGAGCTTTAATTCAAGTATAAGGTTGAGGGGGGTCTGATTACGGGAAGTGCCTAATAATTAATGTCAGTGAATCAGTGAAACCGGTTAGCTTTAAGGACGTTGGGCGGAGCTTCCCTTCTCGGATGAATAGTGGCTAAATGGATGATTGGATCTTAAATCTGATGAAAAATCGTTAGTCTGAAATTAAGTTTTCTACAACTTTTGTATTTAAATTTGTTTGCTATCTTTTACCGTTTTCTTACAAAACACGTTCAAAGTGAAAAAATGAAAAAATGTAAAAAATCTAAAAAATCTTTCCCAATCAAAAGGTGCTTGCAAAATTAAAAAATGTTAACTTCTGGCAATTTTCCCAAAAGTTTCTCGTCGAGAGCTTTAACCCTTAGTTGGTGCACATTGGAAAAGTTACTCTACTGGTGCACAACTGTCTCACAGACCGCTTAACATTTTTATTTATTATTTTATTTTAAAATATTATTTTTTTGCCTGTAAACAATTTTATTTGTTATTTGGTTATTTCTGATCAAGTTTAAACTGTATATTTGAAATTTTTTGTTATGGATAATTATATATGTTGGTATTTTTAAAAAACGTACAAAATGTACATTTTTTTATTTTAACGCAAACAAAAATATACCCAGTTAAAATTTGGTACTACTTCTATGGACTTTTTTGTAGCTAATAGACCTAAAAATACCCTGAATTTATTGTTTTTAATATAGTGTTACATGGGACCTTAATTAATGTTTTGAAAGTTGTCACTAGAATATTCGAAATAATTTGCCCAACTAAGCTTGTATGATAGGTTTTTTTAATAAAACATAAAACATTTAATTTGAAAAACATTTGTTATTATAAAAACAGTTCTTATTAATAAAAGTTGGAATATTTTCCATAATAGGTAATCACACTATTGCTAATATAAACTAGTAAAAATACACCATTGAAGGAATAAGTTTAGAGTAAGCTTACAACTATATGAATCATGAGTCTATCAATATTTCAGACTTTCTCGAAATGAGATTGTAAATAAAGCTAATAAATAAAAGCTAGAATAAAAAGTAAATACAAATTTATAGGCTAGTACAAATAAAATACAAAATTTATAAGCTAAGTTTGAGGTTAATAATAGCTACAAGATATTTTGATTGAGGTTGAGGTATATCAGACTTTTATCAAACCAGATCGTAAACAAACTTAAATAAGAGCTAGAATAATAAAATTAAATAAACAGTTAAATAAGCTAGTAAAAATAGAAGTCGTAAGTAATAAATGTAAAGCAAAGAACTAATTATTGTAACATGAATAAAAATAAGAACTTAACTTTTATTCCAGTCTGGAATTCCAGAATTTTAACAAAACGTATTGTAAAAAAGAATATTGTAACAAAAGCTAGAATGTTTTTTGTTCAAAAGGTTATTAAAGTACAAAAATATAAGTAGTAAAAAACACAAACACTTAAATGCACATCACAAGTTCCAGGTAAATGTACTCTGCGACTAACTCACTTCTCTGTAGCAGTCTGGGCAAATGTTTCTTGCACATTCCAAGCATATGGATTTGTTACAGATTTGGCAGGGATATTTGGTTTTCCTTTTTAGACTTGGCGGACAAAACGAACAAGTTTTCCTCTTCTCAAAAAATTCGTGTCGCCGTGGTGGAACGTAATCATCTTCAATTCCAAGTATCCTTTTGATGTTTAACTTTAACTCTTGTGTGATAAAGCCGACAGTAATTCTACGATGCATCAAGGGGGAAGTCAGAGAGCGAGCCAGCATTTTCATAAAGTCCAATCTTGATATTTTTGGAGTTTTGCTGTAAGCTTGGTACAAAACATAGCTGTTTACCCCCGCTGAAACATTGATCATGGTATAAAAAATTGCCATAGGCCATCTTTGCGACCGACGTGTAGAGCTATAATTGGCGCACATCTGGTCCACTGTGTCTACTCCTCCTTTTGTCTTGTTATAGTCAATTATTATTTCTGGTTTTCCTGAGTTCTCGTCCTTAGTGTCATCATGGTGTAAAGTTGACAGAAGTATAACAGCTTTTGACTTTTTGGGAACATATGAGACCAGAGTCATATCTTCTGTGAAACCAAACAGTGTACTATTAACTTCTCTATCTCTCTTTGGTTGGAATGCTTCGGGGATCTCAAGTTTATTCTTTTTCAATGTCCCTACATAAGTTATTTTTCTCTTTAATAGTTCAATTGCTAATTGAACTGAGGAATACCAATTATCGGCAGTCACATTTCTTCCTGAGTTAAGGAATGGCTGAACTAATCTCAACACTGCTTGTGTTGGTATTCGAAACTTCAATTCCTCATCTGTCAAAGTTTTACCTTCGCTGTTTTTGCCAGTATAAATGTATGCATTGACTAAATAATGTGTTTTCGCATCCGTTAAACATTGAATTTTGAGTCCGTATTTGGCAGGTTTTTTCGGCATGTACATCCGAAAAGCACAACGACCGCGAAATGGAGTCAACATCTCATCCACGCAAAGGTAGGCCCCAGGGGTGTAACATGATTGACAGTTCTTAACAAATTTACCAAAAATTTCTCCTATTGCAGCTGAAGAATCATCTTTTTTTCTTTCTTGCCGGTCATCAGGATTGTCAAAACGTAAAACCTGCAAGAGAAACAAAAACCGTTTATTTGACATGGTACACCGAAATACGTCTCTACCTGTACCGTCAGTGGCGAATAAACTTAGCACAGATTCGTTTCCAGACTTAAATACAGCTGAGTACACTAATAATCCTATTAGCCCTTTTAGTTCAATAACATCTAAGTCATGTATGTGTGATTTTTGGTCTGCATATTTTGGTCTTACTTCGCTAATTTTTTTGTTAGTCCAATGAACAATAGTATCTAAAATATCTGGCGAAAACAGTAGAGTCCAAATGTCTTCAATGTTAGGATTATTGCCCAAGTTTCTTGCCGTACCTCTTAGTCCAGGTAATCGAGTAACGATATTTTCCTGTCTTGTCCTTACGTTCCTATTAGGTGCTTCTTTACGCCATTTAAAAGCTGGTACATTTTTCTTGAACATTTCCTGATTTTTCCTACCGTAAAAAAAAGTATCATCTCCTCTCTTGATAACATCAGGGTCTGTTTCCATTGCCGTTCTTATAACTTCCTCAATTACTGATTCTACGTTGACATTAATCGTTCCATTTTCTTTCGTAACATCAAGATCCCTTGGGCATAGAGTATCAATATTCTCATCAGTACTAATATCCATTGCATCTATTTCTTCCAGTTGTGTTTCATTTTCTGAACATCCTTGTTCAGAATCTGTGTCGTGACAACTTTCTTCCTCGTAGTCGGGATCTTTGTCACTATCGTCACCATCCATGTCATCTTCGTCGTCATCAAATAGCGTATTGCATACCAATTCTTCAAGATCAGCACTATGACAACTGACATTTTTTTGATAGGTTTTATTTTGTACTTTGAGCCTAACTGGTCTCTCACTACCAGAACCTGCTGGTCCACTGGTTAAAGTTCCTGGCAGTTCCTCCATTGATTTATTTTATTTTCTAGTCTTAATAAGTGTCTTATTATAATGCTCCCTACTTTAAAAAAGAGAATCACTACTGGTGCACGGAGTCCAACAGACCGCTAGATCTAAAACGTAATCGGTGCACAACGTCTGGGAGACCGCATTGAATTCTATAATTTGGTGCAGTACGTCTGCGAGACCTCAAAGCTGTTGTACAACTCACAATAAAGCACTACAATCGATGTCACTTTTACTACTGTTAGAGAAGTGGTCGACTCGAAGGTACTAGGGAGAAGGAAGCGCCAGGTTGTGCTATGTGGGAATTATGGGGGAGAAAATTTCCCTCGCGGTCTGACAGACCATTGTGCACCAATTAAGGGTTAATTCAAGTATAAGGTTGAGGGGGGTCCGATTACGGGAAGTGCCAAATAATTAATGTCAATGAATCAGTGTTACCGTCTAGCTTTATATAAATAGATTACCACGTTCACTGCTAAGTCGCACATGTGAGTTTGACACTGAACACTATGAGAAGTGGCCGACGCACAGTGCATTGCAGGCCAACCTCCGTATTGGGAGTATTTTCAATACACAATGCATTGCGTGCTTCGCACGCCAACCCCCGTATGTATTCCCAACCGTGACTTCATAATTGTATTAAAGTAGGAGATGGGATAGCAAATCAAAGTAGGAGAGTAAATAATAAATATTATTATTATTACCTAAATGTGAAAACTATTCGATCGATTTCGAAGAAATTTGCACCAAACACGTCAATTAGGGCTGCATAGCTGAACGAAAAAAGGTTTTGAAATATTTTGAAAAACAACCCCCTTTATTGCCAAAAAACCCCAAAAATCTGTTATTATTATTATTAGCTAAACTAGAATTTTTAGAAATATGCTGTTTTTTGCATATGGTAGGGTATATTAAAGGCTATAAATAAGCAACATTTTATCAAAATCGTTAGAGCCGTTTTTTTTTATAAAAAAATTATAACTGTTTTGAGGGTTTTTTTTTTGGAAAAAGGGGGTTGTTTTAAAAAATTTTCCAAAACCGTTTTTCGTGCATCTATACAGGCCTACTTGACATGTCTGGTGCAAATTTGTTTGAAATCGATGGAATAGTTTTCGCTCTAGCTTTGTATACATACAGACATACAGACAGATATTTAGTAAAAAACCACTTTTTTGGACTCAGGGGGTCCCAAAACGGTTATTTCCACAAAAATCTCAACATCGATTTTTATTTGCGATCACTATACTTCTCTATACTATAATATAGTGAGAATGTAAAATGACATTTTACATTGTAATAACAAACTTCGATGGTGCAAAAGGCCAGCAATAGTTATGAAATTGTTTTATAAAACATAAAAATAAATATAAAAAAATGTAATTAATTAGAATAAAAATAAGAAAAACTTTATTACCTCGAAATAATACATTCTCTAGTTGCACGGGCAAAAATTGTCCCTTAAAGGCGCGGCGACACTGGGTCCTGACCGGACTGATCAGACTAGACCAGACCGGAGGAAGATGCGACACCGCCCTCTGACCGGAGTCACCGGACAATATAAAATAAATACAAATCCTATAATTTCAGTAAGTCACATGATTGTAAATCGCGTTTACCAGCAATGGCAGCCCACATTTTTGCCTTTACGTATAATTTGCTGTACCCTTTTCGCCCGGTGTCATACAACATTGGTTGTTCCTTCACAAACTCGATGTGTTTCACATCAGTCATCGTGGCGAATATCTAGCACGAGAACTGTTGATACGAGAACGAAACACAAACAGTTTTATCACTAGAATGTATATTGAATTGTGGCTGTGATAGGCTACTCGCGTATTTGTGGTTACAATGGACTGAAAATCGACGTAGAAGGAGGAACCGGAGTCTTGTCCCAAACCAGCCAAAACGGTTTTTTAACCAGAGTCAGGTCATAATCACAATCATGTAAGACACACTTATAATCAAACTAGCTGACCCGTACGGCGTTGCCCGTGGTGGTTGGTATTTTCAGTCTTTTTAACGTAATTGTATTCTTTTTAAGTGTTCAGTCAGTGAGTGGTATTTGGCTTTTATATATATAGATCTTAAATAATAAAAGCACTATTGTCATAATAATAAAAGATCTGAAATTATGATTTTAATAACTTTAATCCCCCCCAAACCCCTCCTAAAATTTCTAAATTTTTCATACCCTTTCTTAGTGAGCACCTATGGTCCTAGAGGAAGCTACATACCAAATTTCATTCGAATCTGTTCGGTAATTTTGGAGAAATCGTGATTTAGTCATTTTTACCCCCCAAACCCCCCTAAAATTTCAAATTTTTAAAACCCTTTTTTAGTGAACACTTATGACCCTAGAGGGAGATACATACCTAATTTCATTCCAATCCGTTCGGTAGTTTTGAAGAAATCGTGATTTAA
>JAGFPH010002514.1:65393-98007 GCA_018207615.1 Philaenus spumarius | reverse complement strand
AAATCCCTGTATTCCCACAAAAATCATCATTTCGAGGCTAAGTAACTGTCAAAGTCCCACAGTCATCTTTGCAGATAACTCCCATCTCGCTTGGGCTTCTCCTACTTTCCTCTATATACGTTCAGGCACCGATGCTATTTTAGAAAATTTGATTTTTTAAACTTTTGCAAATCTCTAAATTCCAAACCTTACACGTGCCCTGCCCGTTTTAATGTATTGCGGCCGTTGTAAATACAAGTTCGCATGTTAAGTAAGATTTGGTACACACGTTGTCGCTCGGACGAGTTCATTAGCCAACAATATCCAACAACCAGAAGCACATTCTTTTGACCGGAGGATATGTCTATATTTTTTCGCAATCTAACTTCTTTATTTTAAGTCCGATTAAATAAAGGATCTGCCCATCCGTCCAATGTATTTTATTGGGCAAACGGTGCAAGATATTTTTCTTAAACACCTGAGCTTTCAAATTTGTCAACTTTAACTCTATTTGCGTTTATGTGCATTAGCTGTGTACTTTACTCTTGGTTTTGAACGCGATGGTGTACCCTTGTTTGAGGCAAAAACATTGCCTATATTGTATGGTAAATCTTTGTGATGTTGTAAAACGATATAGGCTACTTATTTTCGGTTTTAGTCTTGGGACTTCTAGATTTCTTCTCTTGTTTATTAAATATTTTGTCGACAATGTGGTGAATATCAATTATTAATTGCAAACTGTTTGATTGTATTAAATTCTTCTTGTAAGTCTTCTTGTGTTATAGGTCATGGGCTCCCGAGGAAAGGAAAATATGTATATTATTCATTATAGTCAGGTATTTTTCTTTAAAGAGATTAGCACTAAAATATGTTTTAAATGTTGTGTGCCGTTTTATATTACATATTATACTTATTTTATTTTTACAAGAGTTCAAGCATGAGCTGCAATGCATTGTGTATTGAAAATACTCCCAATACTGGGGTTGGCGTGCAAATCATTGTGTATTGAAAATACTCCTAATATGGGGGTTGGCGTGCGAAGCACGCAATGCATTGTGTATTGAAAATACTCCCAATACACTGTTCGTATTTTCGTATGCGTGCAATGCACTGTTCGTCGGCCGCGTCCGATTTCAGTGTCAAGCTTACATGTGCGTCCTTAGCAGTGAACGTGTTAACTAATTGATATAAGACGTAAATATTACATTTATATATTGTTGATTTCTTATTGAAAACAAGGTTCTGTTCTTAATTTATGTTGAACTCAGTATGTCAATTCGTGATTAATTTAACAAAATAAATGCACAAAAAATACTGTAAATATTTAAAACATTGATGTCGGGGGGAATCATCGACGTAGTAAAATTATCGGTTGATTTCCATCGATGTAAAAATCATCGATCATCGATATGTAAACATCGATGTTTTGAAAACATCGGCCATCGATGCTTAACCCTAGCTGGTATCAGTATGGCTCTTTATCAGGGATAGTTATGCTGGGTCATTGAAGATCACAACGGGAATGATTTCCCTGTAAACCAGATACTTTACACAAAGAACATCCTTTAACCTTTTGCAATATATATGTAGAGGTGCTAGGATTCCTTTATTTCTAAATAGTCTGGTAACTACCTGATTTCCCGAGGAGAAAATTTTACAGGTTTAAATTTTAAGTTTTAAGACCCATACCCGGTCTAGTCCCCCCCCCCCCTAGAAAATATCCAATGGGGCCCCATTTCCATAGGTATATTGCATAGTATATAATACAACTATTGTATGATGCTATTTTGTGGAAAAATAGATGGTTAGAGGAAGCGTGAACTGTATGGTCGGTGTGAGTAGGTTTCCTGTATATTTTGAAATTACGGTTGCAATTCGATGTTAGGCATTTCGGTTGTGAATTTTAAATTTGGATGTATGTTATTTAGGTATATGGTGAAACTTTGAGTCTGGAAGTGCTTTGGTACAAAACGATAATGTCGTCTACAGATAAGTATTTTATTAAGTGTTAAGTGTTCTTTGAAAACGGAGGATGTTTCTAAAAACCTTGAAAATGGCTGAATAGCCGAAACGGTGGTAGGTATTTTTAAAAAACGACAATTTTGACTACTGACGACGGTAAGTTGTTTGACATTGTAGTTATTTATAACGCTACAATACGCGTTGGAATTGCTTACATGTACTAAACAATTATTCGAAATACTTCGGCATATACATTTTTAGCGACAACGAATGCCTTTGTACGCGGAAATCAAATCAAAACCTTTGCTTTGACACAAGATTGTATTTTGATTGCATTTTGAAACCTATTGCAATACATTATGGATGGGAAGTTGTATTGAGAACACGGTGAAAGACTGAAATAAAAATAAACCTTCTGAAAAATATAAATACAGTAACAAAATATTTAACATTGTCCACGTATATAATTTTAACTGTAATGTAAAATAACGTAAAAGTGTTCTTTGCTGTGTATTGTATATTAGTGTAAAGAATTTCTTGAGTAATAAATTTTAATAATTTGAAAGAAAGTTTCAATTTCTTGATACTTAATAATAATATAATATAATAACAATCCATGAGCAACAATATAATATAACAGCTGATTTGACCAACCATCTGTAATACATAAATCCTATCGTAGATTATACTTTGGGGTTATGTTTACAACTTCAATCAATGATATTATCTTGTGAAGTAGATTTTTTTTAATGTGAGGTATAGAACTAGGCTATAATACGTTATCAGATTTGCTTTGAGGTTATACAATGTATGTAAATACAACCTTTTATCACCAATATATTCATTTATACAAACTTAAAGAATAGACCCACATTCATGTTATAATATATAAACATATTCGACTATAAATTTCTTCATTATTATAATATTAATAACTTCTTTGTTATTAATACAAGAAATTAAGTGGCAGTTTTAATTGTAGAGCATATGTTTAAAAATTTACCCAAGCCAAATTCAGTATTGTTCGAACCAGAGATAATAATACCAAGAGGTTCGAAAAAACCAAGGGTATAGACGTAAAGGTAAAACAACCAGTAAAGACCATATTTTGTGAATAACGAATTTGAAAATTTTAATACAAATTTTCATTACTAGGTGGAGTTTACAAAATTTCTCCTTTCGATATTTTATAGCCCTTATGATTGCCTATCCAACGATATCTATATCACTTCTCTACGACTTGGCATTCATGAGATAAAGTGCATTATGTAAATGGGCGTTTTTTCCACCTTGCTTCTTCACCTTAATAATAACCCCCTCACTTTATCAGACATTCCTATCCTAAGTTTTGATGAGAAATTCAAAAATGGTGTCAAAGTGAATATACCCCAAAATTTGAAAAAATTTGGGAGTCAATTGGGGGTCTTTACTGGTAATTACTGGTAAATATTATTTCGTAAAAGTCATTTGTTATATCAATATGAAATTAAAAACTATTGGAACATAATATTCTATCTTTATTTTGATACAATAACAGTGCATAATTTTAACAAATATTGCTACAGGTTTATAAAACCATGTCTACATTTTACAGCTTTTGACTATATTATAGTGTTTAAACATTTAAACTATATGATAAAATGTTAATATGAGTTAACTATAAAAGCGAGTGTACATATGAGCGTACGAGGAGTAATTAGAAGAAATACCTATTCGTTTAACTTAATAATATAACAGCTGATTTCACCCATCATCTGTAATACGCAAACAAAACCTAGCGTATATTATACTTTGGGGTTATGTTTACAACTTCAATCAATAATATAGCCTATAATATTAATAACTTCTAAATCATTTGATCTATCAAAATGTAATAAAAGGCAATTAAAAGATAATATTTTTATCTCTCTTTAAATATATATAATAATATACATAAACACAAAATCTTAACAAATATTCCTACGGTTTTACAGTTCTTATAATTGTACACATTTACCGAGTTAAAAATCCCCGTCTACATAGTTATGTAGGCCTAGATAAAGTTTGTTGTTATAGTATTTTGTATAAATGATGTATTTCTAATAAGTTTCTAATTAATCCGCCTGTGATTTTTCACGGGGATTTACTAGTATGAAATAAAAATCAAGTAAGAAATATTTTTTTAAATATATATATTTTTTTTAACGTCCTGCTATTTTGCACTTTAAGGCTAATGAAGACGAGACCTACAGTTTTACGTGGAATCCGAACCATAGCCAATGACATCTTTAAGAATTCATTTAGAAAATTATTCGGTATTTTGTAAATGACACATTTTAACAAATAGGCCTACAGTTAGTAATCCTTATAATTGTAACATTTAACTAGTTAAAAATCATCTCAGATCTCAGATCGGGCTAAATAAAGCATGTTTTTTTAACGATGTGTTTCTGATGTATATCTAATTAATCTGCATGTGATTTTTCAAAGGTGCTAAGTAGTTCAATTTAAAACACATATCCCAGCTTATTGTTTGTTGTTGCTATATAATAATCAGCTGTTAAGTAAAATTTGTCGATTAACAAGTTTCATAATTTGAAACCTTTATTTATATGACGTATAGTTAATTGTTAGGTTAAGATTGTCTTTAGGACTTGATGAATACAAAATTATGTTTTGGGAAAAACTTACGCCAAAAATAATAATATAAACCAGTATCTCCTGTGGTTGAAATTCTACCAATTGCATTTGTAAAGTGTGGAAATTCAAATAGTTTTTCACACAATTAATTGGAATTTATTTGTGGGCAATTTCTTAATGCTTACCTTGACGTTATGTGGAAAAGAGTGGGAAAGGATTAAGCTTTTTCAAGATAAGTGATTTTGGTAACATGGTTACCATTTCGCACATCAGGAAACAAGAATAACATAGTAAATAGTTTTCTGTTTATTTGTGTTGTGTTATTTACAAAACTTGTAATTGGGGGCTCAGTGATTAAAATTGTAATAAAAATAACTACAGTTTTCCAGTTTTTGTTCTGTGTTCAAATTCCCTTCGATGGTTTGACAGTACCAGACAAAATAAATTCAATACTTGGTACCTACATTGTGAGACAGATCGTGTACTTTGATTACAGGCTCGGTTTTGTTTCCAGAATCATTAGTTTGGATCAGGGAAAGTTCCTTCTATTGAAATCAATCATGAAAGAGAAGGGAGGGAGATATCAGGTAATGACTCGTACCTAATGGAACCACTATCATTAAAGAACTCCTTTACTAAACTTTGTTTCATCTAATGCTCTGCACCGTATGGAATCAATTCTCTTTGGCACTAATGTTTGCTGGTCGCGTGGGCGTCCATACCTATGTGCAGATGGGGCACGCCCCCCCCCCCCCTATAGCTCCCAGGGAAAGGAAAATATGTATATTATTAATTATAGTCAGGAATTTTTCTTTAAAGAGATTGGCACTAAAATATGTTTTAAATGTTATGTGCCGTTTGATTTTACATATACTTATTTTATTTTTTACAAGAGTTCAAGCATGAGCTGCTGGGTCACTACTTGGTGCGGCCTCTACACTCGATTCCACGTTCACCGTGCAGTACAGGTCTTATGGGAGAATAGACATGCTACTACCATTACAAGGAACATCACGTCTGTACGAGCATTGCATGGGAGTTGATGCTTTTTAGTTGGCTAGTACCGCTGTGACTGTCGTATGAATAAGATGGCTTATGGCCGCACCAAGTAGTGACCCAGCAGCACATGCTTGAAAGGTACAGACTCAATGCTGTGTGGGTTAATATTTCACCTGAACAGCCAAATTGGCTTCCCAAATTTTGAAAGTTTTCTTGGGGAGGTCAAAAATATCCCTAGACTCCTTTTGCCGAAGGAGGGGAGGGTACTCTTTAACACGTTCACTGCTACGCAAATTTCGTATTTGCTAAGCTAGGAGCTGACGTTTTATTTTTTATATTTATAGTCTAATTGAGTAGAAATTACTTTATTTTTATTTTTGAACCTTTCTACGTAATAATCTCTAATATTTTAAAGCGGACGCACATGTGCGTCCGTAGCATATAGGATTAAAATCGGCGTGCGGAGCACGCAATGCATTGTGTATTGAAATTACTCCCAATACGGGGGTCGGCGTGCAATGCACTGTTCTCATAGTGTTCAGTGTCAAGCTCACATGTGCGTCCCTTAGCAGTGAACGTGTTAAGCCCCATACCCCGGTCTAGCCCTCCCCCCTCCCCCCTAGAAAATATCATATGAGAGCCCATAGCTAGTTGTGCTAGTTTTTTTTCCTATGCAAAACGACCAAATCTATTTCCAATTTCTTCTACTTTTCTTCGATTTTGAGCCGTACCCTATGACTTTTTGACTTCGTTTTAGGATTTTGATTTTCATTCCTTCCCATTTTGATTGATTGGAATTTCATTCACTTTTAAAATTGCAATCATATTAGCTCCTTTAGTTCAATATTACATATTTTTAATTAAATTTTGTTGAATACTTTTAAGATTTTTTTGATTTGAAAATGTAAGCAATTTTTTAACCAAAATATACTAAGTTATTATACAAATTATATCTGCTAGGATCCATGAAATAATTTTTAGTACACTGAAATAGGTCTCGATAATGGAGGAACTCCGAAACGCGTCGACAAACTTAAGTGAAAGTGTTACGATACGATTGGCAGAAAATTGTACTAAAAAAAAAAACACTAACCCTATTTTGATAAAGCTTTTACAAATTGTGTACAATGTACGTCAATGTATTTCCATTCTACTGTGCTATGATGAATATACTTCAATGTATTTCTATTCTACTGTGCTATGTCGAACACCGTACGTCAATGTATTTCTATTCTATTTGTGTTATGAAGAACACCGTACGTCAATGTATTTCTCTTCTACTGTCATATGACGAACACCGTACGTCAATGTATTTATATTCTATTTGTGTTATGGTTATGACGAACACCGTACGTCAATGTATTTCTTCTGCTTGTGCCATGACGAACACCGTACGTCAATGTATTTATATTCTATTTGTATTATGGGCTTGACGAACACCGTACGTCAATGTATTTCTATTCTAACTGTGCTATGACGAACACCGTACGTCAATGTATTTCTATTCTACTGTTGTATGACGGACTCTATATGCCCATTGTGCTTTTATTTGAATATTCTAGTAAAATGATCGAAAACCAAAGAACTTGTCATATTCTGTCAGCTTTAAAACTAGTAAAATACTGTTTGCTTTACTTCCGCCCTCTTACCACCAACGACTGGTATCCGTTATGTTCTTTAAGTAATACATTTAAGAATTAAACAAATATTTACTAGTATTGCTTTTGACTAATTAGCGTGATTTTTAGTAATTATTTAACTCTGTTCAGTTACTCTTCAGTTAGAAGTCTAATTAAACCTCGCAGACTTCACTCCCTCGCGTTCATAACTCCAAAAGGCACATAGCTAGTTAGCAGTATACAAATTATATACTGATATTACCTGTGCATTTGCAACGCAATGAAATACATTTCTATGTTTCACTTTGCTCGACACATCATTGTACTTGTTGCTTATTGGAGCGAAGAAAAAGAAAAAACACAATGCAACTTTTGCCCTGTTGTTTTAATTAAATAAAGTGTTTGTACCTTGAACAGACGTAGATTGTGATGAAACTATACCCGGGGAGGTAACAGATATTGCTTTGTATCTAGATTGTTTCTACTCTTATTGTAATATACGTCATAATATATTGCCAACAGCATCATTTGTAGTTTCAAAACATAATAATGTATGTGGTTATTATTTATATGCACTAATTAGCTTATCGATATTCACGAAAAATAACAAGTATAATCATTTTGCTAAGTACAAGTTGTCTAAAAACTATATACACATTTTGAACTGAAATATTTAATCAACGGAAACATTTGCTGTTTGAACACCTTCAACAGTTGATGACTGAAAACAGCTGTTTTTTTTTAAACAATGCAACTCATTGTTATTGGAACGAAGTTCCTTAACGCGGGTTGTGGTAGGAGTTAACAAATAGAAAATGCAATTCGTAACAAAAAAAGCGGTATTAATTGGTTGCTATGGCAGTGACAAGTATAAAATACGAGTAACGAAAAAGCGTTACAAAATTGGTTGCTATGGCAATGAATATACATATGTTTTGGTTCATCAATTTATATTGAGAGACGATCAGTTCCGTCCGGCGTAGTTTAGATATTATCGTCAAGCGCTGAAATACCATTCAATATACATAAAATGTTCGTTCGTCAGTCTAGGCCCAACCTAAAATTATTGTATGTATTTTTATTGATTTTACCTGTCTTGACGGCAACACACATACAATAATTTAAGGTTAGGTCTAAAAAGTAATTTTAATTCTAGGCCTAACCTACAATTACTGTAGGCCTATGTATGTTGCCGTTAAGACAGGTAAAATAAATTAAACATACACACAATAATTTTAGGTTAGGCCTAGACTGATGAACCAACATTTTATGTTTATTGAATGTATTTACAATGAATGTACATTTAACTGTGTTTACCATCTTAGCTTTAATGTTATAATTAATTGTACACCTTATTATAATAACATTAAACGTATGTAAACAGTAAATATTTGTATAAAAAACAATCTAATAATTATAAACGGCATTTCAAAGGTTAAAATTATGTGTGTATGTTGCCGTTAAGGCTGGTAAAAGAATTGAAGAAAAGTCATGATGAACTTCGTTCCTGATGGGGGTCCCACGACCGCACACATTTAATTTGTATTCGTCTGATGTAGTATGTGATAAAGTTGGCCGAATTTCGGTTGTCTTTTGATCAACGTAAATGGAATTTGAAGTGTTGAAGACTTCAAGAGGTATAAAGTAGTTGGCAAAGGGAATTTTAAACACAACCGTCGACAAGAGTATCAATTAACAAGGCACAAGACAAGTTCGAAATCTGTATGGAGAGAAATCTCTACGAGTAATGAAAGTGTTGACTGTTACATCATTCCCAAACACATCTCTCAGAAAATGCTTTCTTGAGACTGGTATTAAAAAAGAATGTGTATAAAAAATTTGAAAAATGGATCTCACGACTTCATGCATTATATGAAAACGATCCAGTAAGATAAGTACAGTTTTGTGAGTGGTCTCGAGACGTGTGTGTAGCAAATGAAAGGTTTATTGATAGTTGTTTGGTCAGATGAAGCAACCTTTGAACTCAATGGAACAATTAACAGCATGCATAACTGTGTTTACTGTTCTCACATAATTGAACAGAAGCAAGTGAGTTTATCAGCCCTAACAGTATGGTGTAGTCTATCTTCAGTTGGTAAAAGAGGACCGTTATTATTTGAGGGAAGAGTCACTGGTGAAACTTGTTTACAAATGCTACAATAAAAGAATATCCCTGCTTTACAGAACATTTATGACGGTGAAGGAGTGCACTTTTAACAAAGTGGGGCTCCACCGCACTTTCTTCGTGACGTGAGGGGATTTATTGACAATGCAGTTCCTTATAAATGGATAGGGAGAAGAGAAATTGCTGCAGAGTACCCGGTGTGTTCTCCAGACTTAACGCCCACTCACTGACCTAAGTGGTATTACCTTTGTGGTGAAACCGTGCAAGTGGCAGACTGCAGTTTTGACTGCAGTCTCTCAGGGGCAACGCAACCAGCTCGAACCTTTGCGAGAATTTGCATAATCGATAATTATATCCACGTAAAATGACTTAATCGTAATTAAACCGGTACCGTTAGAAAGGTAATGAATTAAACTATAATTTTTGTAGAACAGATATTTACATACGTAATCACTGTTTCAAAATTGTAGTACCTAAATCACCTGTGATTCACGCTTCAATGAAGCCCGTATACTGTCAAGACTTTGTCTCATTTTCAACGGTCTGCAACTCCTCACAGAATTAATTTATGAAGAAGATCATAACAGCATTGAATTTAGCAGACGATTCTGATTAAAACTGTGTCTTCAAATCACATGTTAAGCTGCGCGCCCACTGGGTCGTCACGGACGGTCAGTACGGTCGGTACGGGATTTTTCAAAAGTTCAAAACATTGAATTAAATGAGCATGCGCCCACTGCGTCGTCACGGCCGTCAACGGCGTTCCGCACCTTCGGCATGTCCGATAGAAAGTCTGGAGCTACGAACTGTAGGACATTTCCGTGACGGCGGATCCGCCCGACCGATCCAGTGCGCGCGCACTTCGGGCGTTCGGGACGGTCGGTACGGCATTTTCAGCGTTCTACGCAGTCTGCTGTCACTGGATGACGAAAATTAGTTTCTTCCCTATATAATTCTGCTTCCAGCATCAGTAATAGTGTTTCAAACTTGTCGTGAGTCATCCTGAAGTACTCAAAAAACTTAGGCTAACAACAGACGAGACACCGGTGTACGGGACACTTTCCGGTGTCCCAGCTTCTCGCAGGGAGAGACACCGTAGACCCAAAGAATCTGGTAGCGCGCTACTCAGTGTCTCATCTGTTGACACACATTTAATTGATAGTAGGCCTACATTTAGTGTCCCGTAGGACATTCCACAAGGTCCGGGAACAAAGTGTGAAATTCACCACAAATCAATATTTTTCTGTTAATGTTATGAATCCAAAACCTCCTTTTTCTTATTTTAACATTCTCCTCTTCTGCTATCAAAAACGCACTCACTACCGTAATTTCCTCCTCCACATCCATCTTTCAACAGATCCTCTCCCAAACTGACTTCTGTTTTGGCGGAAGGCGGATGGAGGACAGTGCGGAACGCCTGAACGGCGGAACGCCCGATCCAGTGCGCGCACCCCCTCTAAAAAATGCCGTGGAGGGCATAGCCGTGGGCGCGTAGCTTTACTCTGAAAACAGCTGTTCTACAGGATTTACGGTGAAAGCTTGTAATTGGTCATAGATTTGGCCAATACGCAAGCCTGTTTAGAATCGATTCTTACAGTCTTATTCGATATATCCCTAAAATGTACAATATATGGTTTTAGAAAGGAAACTTCACAGTTTTTATCTATGTCCAATTCAATACATTTAGATTTCATAGGTTAGTAGAACAAAGCTTTACAAATGCACAGATTTCAGAGAATGAGAGAACGTCACCCGTCTAGTTGACTTCAGTTATAACATTTGTTTTGTGTTATTTTATGGTTATTACGGTTTATAAAATAGTGTTATATTGTGTTTTAGTTATAAATAAATAAGTGTAGATTGTGTTTGAGTGAAATTAGGCTTATAACGGTGTTGTAATAAAACGGTAAGTTTATAAATAACAAAGCCTAGAAATTAGTTTTAGGTTAAATTGCCGATTTGAGGTTTTTTAATTTTCATTACAAAATGTAAAGTTATTTGAAACTGGGTAGAATGCTATTCGATTCTATATTTCATTCTCGAATTTTTGGTATAAAAAAATTGTTTGAAATATAAAATGTCTTGGCCTAGGCTAGTCACTTTGAAATTAGTCAAGATTTGCAGGTTATGTAGTAAAAACGTTCAAAATGTTATTTTGAACTAAACATTTGTGAAATGGAAATATATTTTTACATATTTCTATTTAGAACTAAATTATAAAACTTTTGTGTATTTTGAAAAATATTACAAAAATGTTTTACTATTTTTTATGTAGGCATAAAGTTGTTTTTTTCCTTCCGTTTCTGAACATTTTTTGCTTTCTAAGCTAATAACTTTTACAATTTCAAAAAAAACTAATTTTTAGTGGCATATTTGAATTCTTTGAAGTTTCTTCTACAAAAAAGCTACGGAACACTTTTGAATTGGGGTTCATTTACTATTTTTGGCGAATTTTTTAAAATATGGTTGAAAAACGCTATAAACGGGCTTTTCAATTTTAGCTTTAACCATGCCAGTTCTAGGGTTTAAAAGACACTGCGCAAAACCAAGAACAGTGGAACAGCTGAAACGGCAGATCAAAAATGATTTTGACCGATTTTGCTGAAAAATTCACACTTTACCCATATCATTGCCAGGAGTGTTCAGACGTTACAAATAATTCAATGTAAGTTGTTGAAATGGGGTTTCTACCCTTACGCAATAAATACAAATTAAACTAACTTCCTACAAGCTATAAAACTAAAAATAAGTAATACGTAATATTATTTTTAAGTGTTATACAGAACTGCTTACAATTTGATTACTTAAGTCAAAGGGATGAAATGGAATAACTACAATTAAAATTAAATAATGCACTTACTTTTTCTATATTCTCAAAAACTGCTCAACTAATTTAACTAAAATTTCACGATATTAGTACCAGAATTTTTTATAGAATATGGTCTCTATAAACAAAAAGATTTAAATGGAGTAACTATCCCACACAATAAAAATAAATTGCACTAAATTCCTACAAACTATAAATCTAAAATTAGTTCATAATAATCTTAAAATTTCAATTCGTTTACTCAAGACAAAGCATGAAATGGGTTAACCACCCCAAAAAATTCAATCAAGCAACAGCCAAGCGTTGCCAGGTCCACTAGTATTACTGTAAGTTTCGTGTAGAAAGAACCATGGGTACTTGGTATATTTATGGAACCTTAAATTCCATGTCGTTTGTTTTTTTTTTTTTGTCAAGTAAGTAAAATATATTTCAAACTTTCTCGAGAAATAAAGTTTTCAAATTAAAACATATTATTTGATCGTATTTGCACCTCGCTTAGCTAAACATTGAAACTTCGACTGAATTTCGAGCTACGTTGTTGACCTTTGGGTTCTGTCACCAACGTTACTCCTCCGCATTAATTAATCGAACTGACATAATGTAAATACGTTTAGGTAAATAAATAGGTCTCGGCGGGGTTGCAATGTTACGATACAGACAGCAAAACCCCAACCAGGAAAACTCCAACCGTGCAGCTTAACGTGGAATAAAGATGGAATTTATTTGAACGTTCTATAAATCCAAGGGGTCGGGGAAAAATGGTGCAACCATCATTTTGATATTTGTTTAACTTATATTTTAAATTCGGGGTAAACATTCTTTTATGGGTTTTTGAAGTGTAGACTTCTATAGGAGCAACTCGACGCACTAAATTAATATATTCGAGTTGGGTATATAAGTGTAACAGATTGTCCTACGTCATAAGCTTAATCTGTTAATATTAATACAATGTATAGTTTCATTAGGAATACCTCTGAAATGGATATTGTGCTTCCTCATTACGTAATTTGTGAAAAGTTTACACGTCTCCCGTGTGGTCTTAAGCATACAGTTACTTGTATTTAAAGTGCATTTTTTTAATGTGAAGAAAACTTCAGAGTGAAGCAGCACTCACGAGAAGCTGGAGGAAATTTGATCTTAAGTGCTTTGAAAGTTGGGTGTTGAATGTAAAACATATTATGTAACCGTCATACGTGTCTTGCCAAGTGCATTATACTATGCTAATATTATGCTTTGATAAGACTCCGTTGTAACTTTTGTATTTTGGAGAGAAATTCCTTAACGCGGGTTGCGGTAGGAGCTAACAAATAGAACATGTAATGCGTAAGGAAAATAGTGTTATTTTGGTTGCTATGGCAATGACAATATAAAATACGAGTAACGAAAAAGCGTTACAAAATTGGTTGCTATGGCAATGAATATGCATGTGTTTTTGGTTCATCAATTTATATTGAGAGACGATCAGTTCCGTCCGGCGTAGTTCAGATATTATCGTCAAGCGCTGAAATACCATTAAATATACATAAAATGTTCGTCAGTCTAGGCCCAACCTAAAATTATTGTATGTATTTTTTATTGATTTTACCTGCCTTAACGGCAACATTGGCCTACGTACAATAATTTTAGGTTAGGCCTAAAAAGTAATTTTAACTTTAGGCCTAACCTAAAATTATTGTATGTATGTTGCCGATAATACAGGTAAAATAAATTAAACATAAGCACAATAATTTTAGGTTAGGCCTAGACGGATGAACCAATTTTTTATTTCTATTGAATTTATTTACGATGAATGGACTTTTAACTGTGTTTACCATCTTAGCTTCGATGTTATAATTAATTAATTCTTTCGCCAGAAATGTTTAGACTTTGTTTTGAACTGTGTAAAACATTCCTGAAATAACAAAATAAAACATCTTGTTCTTACATCAACCTAAATTGTTTACCGTTCAAGTTTGATCTAGTCTTTCAAAAATGGAATCCATTCTTCAATAAGTTGTAATAGTAACGGTACAATCGATGATCCGCACTATTCACACATTAGGCTGATAAGAACACATACTACACTTGGATCTTAGCTAAGAGGCCTAGAAGCGATACTATTACAAGGCACTTAGAGTAACCATTAAAACGTTATTAGTCTGTAATAGCTCGAAGTTTATATAAATTGTAATTTTTCATACCGGTGGCGGTAAGAAAGAACCGGGTTTCCGCGCAAAATGCCTTCAGGATTACGTTTGAAACGTTACTAGCTACAACGAAAATGTATTAAATATTCCCTCTTCAAAGCTCTGACTTGTGTCTACGCAAAAAGTTCGTGACGCGAGATTTCAGAAACATAGTCAAGCGAAAGTGCCCAACGGGCCTATAGAAAATAGAACTTCAAAAATTCTTGTGACAGACTGACGAAGGACAGTTAAAACTTTCTTCCATTAAAAAGGTAAGCTTAAATGTATAGCCTCTATTGTAGAAATAAAAATATAAATTGATTAATAACATTTTAGCCACGCAATCAGGTTCGTGGCAACAATATTCCTTCGCCACTACGTACATCACTGTCCGTAGAAATACTTCCTACAATTGATTAAATATTAAAGCTTATAAAACTTCCTTTGGTAACATATTGTATCGAAGTATTGTATTGGAAGAAATTAAATTGGATATGAAGTAAGTAATATATCTTGCTTTATCTAACGCAATCACCCTGGTGATATATGGAAGGCACATCTGCGCTGGCGAGGAGGAGGGTGTGTGAAGCAGTTTTCATATTGTCTGCACTTCTTTTCTCGAAATAGAAATGTTTTTCTGACAAAAGTTTTTCTAAGTCTGTACCGAAAAGAGTAAAGTATTAATTTATGGTATAAAATTATTTAATAAAGGTTAAAAAGAACCAAAATGACAGGCCTATTCCTGAACAAAAACCTAACATAAAAATTAGAACTACAAATTGGTTAAATATGCGAAATCTGCTGTTAATGGAAATAACACAAAATTCAATCATAAAAGGAAGTTTAGAGTTATGGAGTAAAACAGCTGATGTACCAGCAATGAACAAATTTAATAAGTTGGTCTACGTATTTTAATAAAAATTGTTTTAAAGGAACAAATACGTTTTTTTGTAAATATTTATAGGCCTAAAATTCCTTTTAAATTATTTGAAAAATTAAATATTTTTACACCAAATTGAGGCTATGTCCTTTAGATTGATGTATAAAGCGGCCCTTACAAGGTCAGGTTGACTGTCCGTTTATCCGTGTGACGTCATGTTTGTACGATAACTGAAATACTAACTGCACAGGTTTTTCCTTCCTGCCATCCGATTTTTACTGAGCTCAGGGACTTTGGTTTCGACCGATAAACGGTCAGTCCTTCAGTCTTTCCATCAGTTCTCTTTAATTCAGTTTACTTAATTGAAAATGTCAAGCCAAGCAATCTGGAATTCCCAGGTACTGGACTTTCGGTTGATACAACCTTGAAAATGCTTTGTTACTGTGCATGTTTGTCGACTCCTAATAGTAAAAAGTCCAGTACCTGGGAATTCCAGAAGGCTTAGCTTTACTTTTTTTTATACTAATTACTATTTTTATAACTTAGATTGAGTGACCTACTGGACGAAGTCCTTGTAAAAAATAACAGATGCATCATCTTTAACATTTCAATGTTATTTAAATGGGGAAAAATTATAACTTTGATTGGCTTTGATAACTTCTATGTTGGATAGAGTCAACATACAGACCTATGTTTTGCACCTTCTTCTTTTATCAAGGCCTTTAAAATCAGGTGTCAATCAATAGGGTGTTCTCATTTAAAATTTTCGACTAACCCTCAAAATTATCCATTTTTATGAGATTGGTGGAAATTTACGATACTCCAAAAAACTAAATTTTTGTTCATGTTAACAATCCCCAAAGCAAATTTGTCTATTTCCATAAATAAAAAAATAATAGGGGGACTTTTAAGACACCTTGTATTTATACACATTCTAAAAACTTCTATCACTCATACAGCACACACTCTCTAAATAAATAACAATACACGTAGTTACAAATTAAAGTACCAAGTTACACAATTTACATTTTAAAAGTCACTAATACTTAAGGGCCCAATCACGCGATAATCATACCTGTCCCCCCCCCCCCCCACACACAGAACACCCCCACCCTCTCACACATATAAAATCTGTACAAAAATACATACATACAATCACAAGGCTGTTTTTGCCACACCCACGCACATACACATAATTAAGTTTCCTTAAAACTATATATATTTTCTATATTTTTATATTTTTCTGTTTCAGTTAAATGTTTTTTTACTAACTGGGAAAATAAACGGTACCAGAAACTGGCACATACTTTCTCACAAACATATTTCAATTATTAAACAGATTCACTAGTAGGAGAATAACTAATAAATATTGTTATTACTAGATAAACGATAATTTTTAGAAAGATGCGTTTTTTTTGCATATGGTATTTGGCACAAATAAGCCAAATTTTATCAAAATCGGTTTTTTTATAAAAAAATAATAACTGATTTTTTGGCCAAAGAAAGACTGTTTTTCAAAAAATGTCAAAACCTTTTTTCGTTTTCAAACATCTATACAGGTTTAATGTTTGGCGCAAATTTGTTTCGAAATATAAAATAGTTTTCTCCCTAGCTTTGTATACATACAGACATACAGACAGACATTTTGTGAAAACCACTTTTTTGGACTCAGAGGGTCACTATACTTTCTCTATACTGTGGTATAGTGAGAAAGTAACAAATTCCTATTTTTACAGCTTTAGATATTACTAGCTGACCCGTACGGCGTTGCCCGTGGTGGTTGGTATTTTCAGTCTTTTTAACATAATTGTATTCTTTTTAAGTGTTCAGTCAGTGAGTGGTATTTGGCTTTTATATATATATAGATCTTAAATAATAAAAACACTATTGTCATAATAATAAAAGATCTGAAATTATGATTTTAGTAACTTTGATCCCCCCAAACCCCTCCTAAAATTTCGAAATTTTTCATACCCTTTCTTAGTGATCACCTATGGCCCTAGAGGAAGCTACATACCAAATTTCATTCCAATCCGTTCGGTAGTTATGAAGAAATCGTGATTTAATAATTTTGATCCCCCCAAATCCCCCCTAAAATTTCGAATTTTTTTTAACAATTTCTTATCGAGCGCCTATGGCCCTAGAGGAAGCTACATACCAAATTTCATTCCAATCCGTTCGGTAGTTTTGAAGAAATCGTGATTTAGTTATTTTTACCCCCCAAACCCCCCTAAAATTTTCAATGTTTTAAAACCCTTTTTTAGTGAACACTTATGGCCCTAGAGCAAGCTACATACCAAATTTCATTCCAATCTGTTCGGTAGTTTTTGAGAAATCGTGATGAGTGAGTCAGTGAGTGAGTGAGTGGTGTTTCGCTTTTATATATATATATAATAGTAGATATTTTGGCCAAAAAAAGGTTCTTTTTCTAAAAATTTTAAAACTTTTTTCGTGCATCTATACAGGTTTAATGTTTGGTACAAATTTGTTTCGAAATCGATTGAATAGTTTTCTCCCTAGCTTTGTATACATACAGACAGACATTTTGTGAAAACCACTTTTTTGGACTCAGGGGGTCCCACAACGGATATTTCAAAAAAAATCTCAACATCGATGTTTTAGCGATCACTATACTTTCTCTATACTGTAGTATAGTGAGAAAGATATTATTCCTCTTTTTACAGCTTTCGATATTATATGGCAAACATTAAAATAACAATAATAGAGGTTCATTTGTTGACAGTTAACTTATTTGATAATGACTGATAAATATTCGAAACGCGTTCTGTAAAGACAGAAACAATTGTAAATACAAGAAAGAACTTAATAAGGGTATATCTATCACCCTAAGGTAATTAATTAATTTCAAATAATCTAGTAAAGCCACAATCATAAATTAAAGTTATTGCATTTGTTAATGGTCTGAATAGTTTTTAATCTGTTTTAATAACATACCTTATAATTTTTGTTATAACCGACAAAACCAAACGTGAAATAGGTTAATTTCTCTGAACTTTACAAAGCGAAATTGAAACATAACATAGCATTCAATTTTCACTCAATCACTCAGCAATATTGCCGCAGCTCATTGGTATAAGTAGAAGTCGGAGAGTAAGCCTTTATCAAAACACATGAGGCAGGATCATGACGGTGATGAATGGAGTACATCAGAATGTATACGGGAACGGGGTATTGAATCAGAAAATAATGGAAATTGCATTCTCATTTATTGGTAACGGGTAAATAATATTTTAAAGTTATTTTATGATTTCTTTTGCTGATATAACAGAAAAATGCAGTAGGTATAAAATCTATATACAGGATGATTCACGACTATATGCAGAAACTTCTGGAGCTCATTCTACATGTAAAAGTAATGAAAAGAGTTTTTTAAACATTCATCCGAAAATGCTTCGTTTTCCAGATATCCGGAATTTTTTACAAAATAAATCATATCTAGAGAATCGTTTGACTGATTGAGTTCAAACTTGGCATGAAGTTTAACTTAACAATGTTCTATCTCAAGAAAAATAAGCGATTATGTATAATAATTCGTTTCAAAATGTCAAACCTAAATTACTCAAAAACCCGTAAGTTTTTTTAAAAAAATGTCATGACACCTTTTTTGTAGCCCTTTTGATTCGTTATCGGATGGTGTTAACTGTCAAAACAATCGGATGAAGGATAGTAGCTAAAATAAAGATAATGACAGCAAATGTACATACAATATTGCTGTGTTTACTGTGTTGGTATAGGATGCCGGGTAGAACGAACCAATTATTACACATAACTTAAATATTATCCTTCATCCGATGGGCTTATTACCCGAAGCTTGGCACTTTACTTATGGGACAGTCTGTATGTATTAAGTATGTTATTATAGTTCCCTTGTGTGCATTTCGGTAACAAAGTGGCCATCATTGGAAGGTTCTAAATCGAATGCCGAAAATCGAGAGCATGTCATAGTTTAGTAAAGCAAACTGTGGTTGATGAAGGATAATAGTTGGTTAAGTTATGTGTAATAATTGGTTTGTAAACCCGGCATCCTATACCAACACAGTAAACATAACTATATTGTATGTATATTTGCTGTCGTTATCTTTAATTTAGCTATCATCCGATTGTTTTCATAGTTACTGATAAGGAATCAAAAGGTCTGCAGAAAAATTGTCTTTTGTACATTGTTTTTGTTAAAATGTACGGTTTTTGAGTAACTTAGGTTTACAATTTTCAAATAGCCGCCATTTTGAAACGCCTGATTGGTTATAATCGCTTATTTTTCTTGAACAGTTTTTTTATTTGAGACAGATTGTTGTTAGGTTAAACTTCATACCACGTTTGAACTCAATTTAGTCAAACATTCCTCTAGATATGATCTATTTTGCAAAAAAAACAAAATGGCGGATGTCTGTAAAACGAATCATTTTCGGACCTATATTTATATTACTTTTTTCTTTAATTTTACATGTAGGATGAGCTCCCGAAGTTTCTGCATGCCTTCGTGAATCACCTGTAGGCTATGTATAATCAAAATACCACTCACTCATTCACCGCTATCTATGAAAAACGGCACAACGGATTAACTTTAAATTTGGCACTGTGGTCCCTGATGTGCTCCAGATGTGCAATAAGACTGGATTTTGAAAATAACGCTCCTCTTTTTTTAAAAGCATCAATTGAAAACATGAAATTTATATCATTCATTAAAAACTAAGATGACGATCATCCACAGTCCTTCACTGCTAATACGAATATCAATGCTCAAACTGAATTATTTTTCTTTTGTTTACGCTTATTGGTTTGCAGTAATATTTATTTTCTAAAGCAAAAAAAGTGTTCAGTACTTTTTCGCCTTTCTTTTCTAATAAAAGAAAGATCTTTTTGGATTTATAATAAACTCAGCTTTCAAACGAGATGCCGCACAACTTATTTGGTTGAAAAAGTCGAAATCAATTTTGAAAAAATCAAAATGACTGTAATAATTCAAAAAATGTTAAATATTCACAAATATCGTTGTGTGGCTTCTCGTTTTGAAAGCTAATTTAATTTTAAATAAAAAAATAATTAGTATTAAAAAAGAATTGTACAGAAAAATGGGGCAAAATCGGAAAACACCATTTCGTTGTTTTTTGGCCGCCTTTTAAATCGGTTAAAGATATAGATGTGCAAATTTCACATAGTTTTCTCTTAAAATTCAATTTTCAATACACAATGCATTGCGTGCTTCGCACGCCAACCCCGCGATAAAATCCACCGGCTTTGAACCGGGTACTTTTATGGTATTTTACGTTTTGATCGATTTTGGGGGAACTAAGCAAGCTATAAGGTCGCATAAAAAAAACAACATGTGCAGAATAACATCCTACATTTATATTTTTAGAAAAACACACACAAAATTCATTCTCGTAGGAAAAATCTCAAAAAATAGTTACTTCCGGTCAAAAAACGTGCTTCCGATTGTTGGATTTTTTTGGCTAACGAACTCGTCCGAGCGACGTAGACAACCAGCATGTGTACCACATTTGGACCAAATGGAATTAAAATTATGCCGCTAGAGTGCTATATATGATTTTTAATGACTAACTAAAACGTGTTCTGGGGACCATGATCGGTGCTCATTTGCTACTCCCGACCTTGGGTCTTACCATAAACTCCACTGCAATAGCTCATTTTTCCTACGGAAATTCGCTAACGAGACTTAAATTATACCGGGTTGTAATTACTTCTGTTTTTTTCTTTGAACAGCTTATTCCGGTAGAGCGAATTAAGATTACCCTTAGACTCTGTTAAGTCCACATTGTTTTTACCAATCCAAGTTAAATTTAATTCCTATCCTGTATTTTGTAAAGTCTCTTTATGTTATTCTCCTTCTCTTTCCTCTGACTAAGGCTACTTTCACATTATTTGGTTTTTGGAAACTTCAGTTTTATTTATCTGTGTATATTGATGGCCGTTTAAACTGGAAGAGTCATAATATACAATATCTTCAGAGATAACTTATACGAATTCATAGACTAATGGATTTACGAGAAGACAATAAAGACCATAGAAATGTTTAGACTGTAGACGTCTTAAACAAGTTGGCAGGTGATAAGTGTTAGCAACGTTTTGGTCATGAACTACTTGGTACTAATGACAACATAGTGCGTTTTAATTAATTTTTACCACGATGTTCTTGGATTAATAAATATTTTTAATTTTGTTTTCAAAATTGGTATCTATGCAAGCAAATTTAAATTTCTTGACTGTGCTTGCTTGTTTCGTTAAGTTTAACTTTAAGCGATAACTTTTAACCCTAGAACAGTAGCGTTATTTTGATGTCGCTTATTGTTAGCGTGACGTAAATTTAACGTCTTGCTGATTTGTTGCTATTTAGTCTGAAATTTTCATTATTGGTGTAGATTATATATGTCTTTTTTTTTTGGTGGGTTGTTTTTTATAGGTTTTTGTTTATTTTAATAAAAATGTAATACAATACTAGTAGCCTACAGAATACAACTCAACAACAAAATCAACGTGTAAAATACCTATAAAATATTTCACGTATTGGTAGCGATACGTAATTTTTACGTGAGAATAATTTTATAACAGAATAACAGACCTAACACACGCACCTTCAATTCACAACGCCTGCTCGTAGACAACTAACGAATAGAACCACTGCTAGAATTGGAGGGGATAAATCAAAATGGCTGACTAGTATGGAGCAAATGACTTTATCCTACACGTACTATTTACGTATGCTACCGTTCTAGGGTTAATATTTAACACTACTACACCTCGATTATTAGGGAATTCCCATAGGGACGATAAGCTATTGAAATGACACTTATGATGAGACTTAAGGTCGGGAGTAGTAAATAAGTACCGATCATGGTCCCCAGAATATGTTTTATGGTGTCGTTTAAAAATGTTATATATGTGTTCGCACTCTAACGGCCACACTTTAAGTCCGATTTGGTAAAAATAAGGTACAAACATGGTAGCCTAAGTCGTTCGGAAGAGTAAGTTGTAGTTTTGGACAGCGTAACTCTGAACCAAGAAAAGGGTTGCGTCTTCCGCCCGGCCGACCCTGATTAGTGTCGCTTGGCTGCACTCAATGAAAACAAGTACTATTTGCCTAACACGAAAAAGTCAGTTAAGTTATTGTCAAAAATTATTAAAAACCGTTATCATATTACGTTTTGTATTTAAATTGCAATTATTTTTATACTAAATTTTATGTAAATCGGCCAATTTTGACCAACTTATACCGCCAAAGTAGTTTTTCTTTTTAATAATAACTTTTAATGAACAGTGGAACTAAAATACAATTCGTGAGTATATGGAGGGACAAAAAATACTCTATGTATGATTGTAATAATTTTGTATTGCTTCATAACCAGAACAAATTGCTGGTTTCAAGGAAATTTGAAAACATAATTAATATACTATCTAACTTCATTTAATATACAATAAATACAAAATAATATATATCGACAAAAAATTTAATGTAGATGAGCGAGAATTAGATAGTCTTATATCATGTTTTATTTGTATTTACCATAGTTATGTTTTAGGAATATATTATAACTACATATTATAACAAAATAATAAATATTTACAAAACACATAAATTCCTGATATTAGGGTCATTTAACAGCTAATTAGAGTTAAACTCGCTATGCAGTGGAAACTCGATAATTCGCCACTCCATAAATCTCCATGTTCTGTAATTCGTCACCCATTCCACAAACAAATACAGTGCGAATTAATAAACATCCGGCTGGTAACGTAGGCTACAAAAACAACCTTGTTTCTCTGTCCCTTGATGTAACAACTTCTAAGAATAAAATTGTTACTGAATATCGCTTCACATCCGCTGTACAGAGCAAACAACCCTTATCTTTGGCGACAAAATACTTGGTGGTTTATACTTTGGCCAATTGGTGGTTTTCATTTGTCGTGCGAAAGTTTGTCAAAATTGGTCGATTTACATCAAATTTGGTATACAAATAGTTGAAATTTAATTACAAAACGAAATATGATAATGGCTTTTAATAATTTTTGACAATAACTTAACTGACTTTTTGGTATTAGACACCTAGTACTTGTTTTCATTGAGTGCAGCCAAGCGACACTAATTAGGGTCGGCCGGGCGGAAGACGCGAGTCTTTTCCCACAACTACAGCAAAAAAATCCAGCTGCCGTAAGTACGCGTTTCGACAGGAAATAAATATTTTTGAGATTTTCTGTACTAGAATGAAACTTTTCAGGGTTTTCTGTACAAAAATAAATGTAGGATATTATTCTGCACGTTTTGTTTTTTACACGACCTTATAACTCGCTTGGTTCCTTCAAAACCGTTCAAAACGTAAAATACAATAAAAATTAGGCTACAAGGTTCAAATTCACGTGGCACCTTCTGGCCTAGTTTGTACGCTGCGAGCGAAACGAAGCGGCCCATAACTCGAGGCCGCCAGGTCTCTGTGCAAACTCGCAAAGCATGTCGAGTGGAACGAAGCAGCGGGTGATTCGAAGCCGGAGGGCCTAGGTGCAAACAAATTCTACTAATATATTTCGTACACAAAAACAGGTACTTAAAGCCTTCGTGGGTAGACCAATTTCCCAGCTTGTTGGTTGACACCCTAAAACGTATAGATGTAACTTTATAAAGTTTCTAACCTTGCGTCAGTGGTTCAGCTGTGTGATCGGATTATTATAAATTGTGTGTAGACTCTGAAAATTGTGTTAAACATAACAAAATATGCGTGAATTGTTAAGAAATTTCAGTTTTTCTTGTACAAGTACATATTTTTTTAAACAAATCAACTCCTATGAAAGCGAGTGTACGTAAAATATAATTTAACAGCTGATTTCACCCATCATATGTAATACTTAAACAAACTCAGTATAGATTATATTTTGGGGTTATGTTTAAAACTTCAATCGTTATAATTTCTTGTGAAGTTGATTTTTTTTTTTTTTTTAATATGAGTTATAGAACTAATGTATGCTATAATGTTCGTTATAATATTTGCTTTGAGGTTATAAACTGTATATAAATGCTACCTCTTATCATCAATATATTTGTTTGTACAAATTTAAAGAAGAGATACCTATTCGTTTAGAGTAGCCACGGTGGCCGTGATTGTTAAAGCGTCAATGCTTTATCAATCGTCATGGCAACCATCAATGGAAAGGTTCCGGGTTCAATTCCCATTGACCCCGAATAATTTTCTAAATGGTTTCTTAACAGACATCGTTGGCTGTGGTTCGGATTCCACACGTAAAACTGTAGGTCCGTCCCGTCTTCATTAGCCTTAAATGCAAAACAGTAGGACGTTAAAAGCCGGAAAAAAAAAACCTATTCGTTTAGCTTCAGAAACATTCGTACATCTTCGTATAACATGTAAACATATTTGATTATTAATTCCTTCACTATAATATTAATAACTTCAAAATAATTTTATCTATCAATAAGTAATAAAAAGCAATTAAATGATAGTAATTATTTTATCTTTCTTTAAATATATAATAACGTATATAAATAAAAATGTTTAACAAATAGGCCTACAGTTTTATAATCCTTATTATTGTACACATTTACCGGAGTTAAAAATCCCCGTCAGCATAGTTAAGTGGTCCTAGTTAAGTAGGCTTTATTATTGTTTTTAAGTGGTTTGTTTTTAAATGAAGTATTTCTGATGTGTATCTAATTATTCAGCCTGAGATTAATTAATAAATTTTCACGGGGCTTACTAGTCTCAAAATATTTATTAATCCAGGAGCATGGTAGTAACAAAATAAAATATACACTGTGTTACTAGTAATGAGTAGTTTATTACCAAAAGGTTACAACACTTTCTACATTCACAGTATAGTTACTGAAACACTGTTTATGAGTTGTTTAGCTAAAGGTAACGGAGGTTCGCGTTGCCTGGAACCTAAACGTTATAATTTTCCTACGTTTGATTACCATAGTTTACTATGTTGTTCACTTTTAACGTATGACAGAAAATCACAACTTTTGTAAATATCTTCAAAAACTCACTCTGCATGGGAACCTTTCTTCTTGTTTCCCGTAGAAACTTTAAAACATTCGACTCTGCTGACAAAGTGGTAGAGTGTCAATTAAGTACGGGCACATTAGTTGCAAGGTGCTCTACACGTTAATTCCATCTACACTTACACGCCGGAGTGATTAATCGCTGCAAAGGTTGTACAATGATATCGTCTGCGACCTCGCTCGTGAACAAGGGAACATTAATTTAACTCTATACGTAATGCTGCTACATATCTAGATTTTTTATGTGTATCGCATTAAAACAGTAAGTGTGCGTAATATTATCTTTACTGTTAGTTAGACTAGTAAGATTCCGTGGATTCCGTTAAAAATCACGTTCAGATTAATTTGATGCAAGAGAAAATTATAACTTCAAAATATTAAGTTTTAATGTGTTATAGAACTAACATAGACTATATAACTTTTTTTGGTTAGAAATCGTTAAAAATTTATGTTTTTGAAGGGAAACATTTTTAGGCGTGGTAGGGCAAATCGGCCTAGATCAGACGAAAACTGAAACGCTTCCCCTTCTCCGATTTTAACCGGTAGTTGAATGGAAAGAGTAGGAGAATCGTTTGAGATAAGGAAGATAGAGATAATAATTTCTACTCTCTCCTCGCATACGGGGACAGTCTACTCTCATGTAGTGTGTTAACACGTAGCATAGGGAACTAGTAGACTCATGCGTTTTATATTGTAAATTGGCTAAACACGGTTTAATACTTGTTTAAATTTATTGAAGAACTAAAGCTATTAAAATCAACTATTATATGTTTGGATCGTTTATTGTTTTCAATTCTTTTGTTTTCCTTCGTTCTTCAAAAGTAACTATTTAGGCCTACAAACAACAAACTATATCTAATTGGGTACATGCCGTTAGGTATTTTCAACATGGTAAATGTACAATTAAACATTTGACACATAGGCCTACTTTAATCAACGATTTTAAACAAAAATAAACGGTACCAGGAACTGGCACATACTTTCTCGTAAACATATTTAAATTATTAAACAGATTCACTGTGACTTCATAATTGTAGGTGGGGTAGGAGAGGTGATATTAATGTAGGAGATTAACTAATAAGTATTATTATTATTATCTAGAGTGAAAACTATTCTATCGATTTCAAATAAATTTGCACCAGACATGTCATTTAGGCCTGTATAAATGCACGAAAAAAGGTTTTGAAAATTTTTGAAAAACCACCCCCTTTTCGGCCAAAAAACCCCCAAAAATCTGTTATTATTATTATTAGCTAAATGAGAATTTTTAGAGAGATGCGGGTTTTTTTTATATGGTAGGGTACATTAAGGGCTACAAATAAGCAACATTTTATAAAAATCGTTACAGCTGTTTTTTTATAAAAAAATTATAACTGATTTTTTTATGTTTTTTGGCTAAAAAGGGGGTTGTTTTTCAAAATTTTCAAAACCCTTTTTCGTGAATATATACAGGCCTAAATGGCATGTCTGGTGCAAATGTTTTTGAAATCGATTGAATAGTTTTTTCTCTAGCTTTGTATACATACAGACATACATACAGACATTTTGTAAAAACCACTTGTTTGGACTCAGGGGGTCCCAAAACAGATGTTTCCACAAAAATCTCAACATCTATTTTTTTTTCGATCACTATACTTTCTTTACGATATAGCATAGTGAGAAAGTAATATTTTAAATACAGTCGTTTAGGAAAAACTATATTATCGTTAAAAGTGTTCTTCGAAAGTAGGCCATATATTTTGAAATTAACAGTAGCTTAAGCTTGTACGATTCCGTTGAAATAGCATTAATTCAGACCAATAGCCCAAGATAGGGATAGTTTAGATTTTAGTTTTACGTTTGTAGAACTAAGTTATTTTTTAGGCTGTCAAGAATGTAATAAACAAAAAGGATTGTAACAATACATACATTTTCAAAGATTTCTAACCTCAAATCCGATTATATTAGCCTGTATTAGTGTTAATCCATTTTAATCCCCTTGATTTTGTTAAAACAGCTGTTTTGTAATACAAGTATAGGCTAATACAGAGGCAACGCAAAATAGTCGTTTTACCATTTACAACAAATATCTGTCACCAAAAATAAAAGTTGGTTGTTTTTTTCCAGCGGAAGAACATAATTGGACCATTACCGAACAAATGCCCTGTGCGCCGCTGGGGCGGATAGAACTTCTCAGAAGCACATGTAAGTAACTTTAACTAGGCTTGAGAAATGTTCAGTTTACTTGAAGTAGTCCATTGAATATCCTTCACTGAATAGAACTAGTTCACCATTGTAGTTCAGTAGTTCAGAACGTATTTAATGAGATGTAGTGAGTGATGTATAATGTAACACTCATCATTGGATGCTTCCAAACTACTGCCATTTGCATAATAATAATAATTCGACCACGCAGCTGAACCACTGACGTGAGTTAAGCGGGTTTCCAAAATTAATTTTATATGTTTTAGGGTTTCAACCAACTATTTGGGAAATTGTTCTGCTCATGAAGGCGCTGAATAGCTGCCTGTGTGTACGAAATATATTAGTAGAATCTGTTTGTAACTGTCTCCAGCCCCGGCTCGCTTGCTGGTCCGTTCTTACGCAGAGGAAAAACTCTGCTTTGCGAGTTTGAACCTCGCCCTTGAGGCCTCGGCTTGTGGATAGCTTCGCTTCGCTCGCAGCGTACAAACTTGGACGTTGGGCTTCAGATCGGAAGATGCACAGCGGTAAAACCCAACATGTGGATTTGAACCGGATACATTTATTGTGTTTTACGTTTTGATCGATTTTGGGGAAACCAAGCGAGCTATAAGGTCGTGTACAAATTTAATGTGCTGAACAATATCCAAATTTTTTTGTTAGATAAAACTCTAAAAAAGTTTCATTTTCATACGAAATATCTCAAAAAATAGTTACTTCCGTTCAAAAAACGTGCTTCTGGTTGTTGGTTTTTTTTTTTGGCTAACGAACTCGTCCGAGCGACGTGGACAACCAACGTGTGTACCAAGTTTGGACCAAATCGGATTTAAAATGCGGCCGCTAGAGTGCGAACACACACACACATATATATAAAAGCCAAATCCACTGACTAACTAATCACGATTTCTCAAAAACTACTGAACGGATGGGAACGAAATTTGGTATGTAGCTTCCTCTAGGGCCATAAGTGATCACTAAGAAAGGATTTTAAAAATAATCGAAATTTTAGGGGGGATTTGGGGGAGTCAAAGTTACTAAATCACGATTTCTCTAAAACTACTGAACGGGTTGGAATGCAATTTGGTATGTAGCTTTCTCTAGGGCCGTAGGTGCTGATAAGAAAGGGTTTCAACAAATTTGAAATCTTAGGATGGGTTTGGGAAGTCAAAGTTACTAAATCACGATTTCTCCAAAGCCACTGAACGGATCGGAACGAAATTTGGTATGTAGCTTCCTCTAGGGCCGTAGGTGCTCGCTAAGAATGGGTTTTAAAAAAAATTCTAACTTTTAGGGGAGGTTTGTTGGGTCAAAGTTACTAAAACAAACTACCTAACGGATTGGAATGAAATTTAGTATGTAGCTTCATCTAGGGCCCTAGGTGCTCGCTAAGAAAGGGTTTCAAAAAATTCTAAATTTGAGGGGAGGTTTGGGTGGGTCAAAGTTACTGAAAATCCCCATAAGAAATACATAGTGTAATATATTTATTGATATATTTTTGTTGTTGTTAATGTACATTTAACTTTGAAATCCAGATCGGGCCAGCTATTATATATACGTAAATATATAATGTTTAATGTCACCCCAAAAGGGTTCTGGGGTCTACGGTCGGTGCTCATTCACTACTCCCGTCCTTAGGTCTCACCATAAGGGTCACTGCAATAGCTCATATTTCCTGTTGAAATTCGCGAATAACAAAACATTATGTGTACCGATTAAGCTACTCAATATTATTACATACAAGTTTGCTTTTGTTTTTGCAAATTTCTTGAAATGTTACGATGATTCTATAACCTTGCGTACTTTGCGGCTTGGGGTTGACAACCGAAGCGAGTGCAATAACCTTTACATTTTAGTCATCAGAAGCAAAACCCATTATACAAATTACGACCACCATTTCGGTTAGAGTGTTTTAAAAACTGCGTAGTTACAAATTTTAGTATTTATTTGTTTCTCTTGTGAGATTGTTCCATTTAAACTCTAATTGTCATCTCCACAAATAGAAAGTCTGTACGTTACGTCGATGTTACCTAAAAAATCAAAGAAGAGGTTAACGTACTTTTCAGGCACCATGGTAATAATATCTTATTTAATAATAATAATAATTCGACCACGTAGCTGAACCGCTGACGTGAGTTGAGCAAATTTCCAAAATTAAGTTTACAGGCCTATGTTTTAGGGTTTCAACCAACAATTTAAGAAATAGGTCTATTCACGACGGTGCTGAATAGCTGCAAAATGGTTGGCCCGCCATTCCGCATATTGGGAGTACCTTCAATACACAAAGCATTGCTTGCTTCGCACGCCAACCCCCGTATTGGGAGTGTCTTCAATAAACAGTGCATTGCGTGCTGCGCACGGCTTCAGAATATTGGAAGTATCTTCAATACACAAAGCATTGCGTGCTTCGCACGCCAACCCCACGGGAGAATTCACCACATGGCTTTCAACCGGGTACTTCTATGGTATTTTACGTTTTGATCAATTTGGGGGGAACCAAGCGAGCTATAAGGTCGGGTAAAAAAACAAAATGTGCAGAATAACATCCTACATTTATATTTGTAGAAAACAAACTCAAAAACAAACTCATTCTCGTAGAAAAAATCTCAAAAAATAGTTATTTCCGGTCAAAAAACGTGCTTCCGATTGTTGGATTTTTTTGGCTAACGAACTAGTCCGAGCAACGTAGACAACCATCATGTGTACTAAATTTGAACCAAATCGGACTTAAAATGCGGCCGCTAGAGTGCGAACATTTTTTTTTTTTGGGATACTAAAATATACACACTTTTAGGTTCAAAGTAAATTATAGCCTACTATAATATACAATAAAATGTAAACCCACTTACGCTTATTACATCGCCACTACGCGATTTCGCCCGTACGATAAAAGCTCGCACGGTTTTAATCGTGGACTGTTGCTTTCACACTGTGCGATTTTAACTGTTCAAAAATATTATTTGCTCTTTGCAGAACTGTTTGTAAGGCGCAGGACGCACCGCGGCGCACTAAATATATATTTGAGTTGGGTATATAAGTGTAACAGTTTGTCCTACGTCATAGACTTATTCTGTAGGCGCACTTCGGCGCATTAGGTGAATCGGATTTTACCGTCACGCATTTTCTGAAACGCTATATTTCGTCACGCATTTTTTGAAACGCTATATTCCGTCATGCATTTTGTGAAACGCTCTATCATGTCAGTTTGAAAAAGTTTTTGTCTTGCCGAGATTCGAACCAGCAGAGTCCATCGCTATAGACTAGCGCCTTAGCCGGTTATGCCACGAACGCATTGCTAGTTTAATATATTTGAATTGGGTGTATAAGTGTAACAGATTATAATACGTCAGAAGCTTATCCCGTTAATTAATGTTAATACAATGTATAGTTTTGTTGGTAATACCTCTGAAATGGATATTGTGCTTCCTCATTTTTAAAGTTGTGTTAAAAGATTTTACACTTTTCCCGCGTGGTCGTAAGCAAACAGTTTACATTTTTTGTCTGCTAGACAGACTTATATCTAAAACCAATTCAAGTTCTGATGAGCTCATCATACTGGCAGAACAATCGACGCTATTGCAAACACCATTTCCGCACAATCTCCTCTTGTCACAGTTCTGCTTTCAGACTTCAAACCAGATCTTCAAACAGAGTTCTGTCAGGAACATGCCTCACAAAAATAAATATCTGTGTACCCGCGTTTAGCTACGGTAATGACTTTTGAACATTATCAACTCAAGTAAGGAACTATCGTGTAGCTATATGAGAATGCCATTTTACACACACAAACATATATTCTACACGCTTCTCTTATTATGTTCAGTACACACTTCAAATATTTAACAGCATTATATAGTATCTGTTTAAAATTTGGTAATTTTGTCGTCTTATTGTTGATAAATATTTTACCACTGGAAAGAAACAAAAAGTTTAAAAAAGAACACACTTGTTCAGGTTTCATAAATTACATTTGTTGTTTACTGTGCAGGAAAATAGGTCAAAACCTTGATCAGTTTTCAAATTATTGAACGCACTTTAGTGAGATTTCACTAATATTACATCAGTTGTTGTAATTACAAAATTCCTATAAAACTTACCACAACGTTTATTTGCATATTGTAATATTTCAATACATTTGCAGTAAACAAATTACACTTTAAAAATTTTTGCGGAAGGTGAAAGCTTCAAATTGAAATGAAACGTGTTAAGAGCGTTCGTTGAATGATTCTTTCAAACTTATAGCCCAGTCAATAAAGGTTTTTTTGTCACAACTAATTAGGGGAAAGCTGAATTCTTTATATGTGATACACCCTTATAAGACATGTGTTTTCTCAAAAGTCCCCGCCTCTCCCCCTTGTGCTTCCCCCTCCACCCCCCCTTGAACATAAAATGCAGAGTTTCACTAGATTGCTTACAAGTTCGTTAATACACATCGTAGCGAATTAATTTTTTGTAAATGGGTTCCTAATACATATTAAACATATTTTGTTCTTATAGATTTTTCGTTAAAGTTAATATTAAGGGAGCTATTAAACAACAATCACCAAAAAAATGGTTTCTCAAAGCTAATAAATTTACTTTATTAACTATATTTTTTAAATTATTTAAAATACACAAAAATGGTACAAATAAAAATTGTAGTATGTGTCTTTAGCTTTAATATGATGTGGATAATTACTTGTTTAAATTTATCACTTGCCCTTGGGACGTAGTCAAAGATAGCGCTTGCACGCCGCTCCAGTGGTCCGACGCAGGTTTAATAACCGCTTCGCATGGATATAATATGTACAATGGATGTTGCAATATTATTTTAGTAAATGGTTATGCTTATATACTGTTTGTATATAATGTATTGTAAAACTTAGTTTAGTAATGGTTTCCAGGTTTAGTTTGTAAGTATATTAGGTGAGTTTTTTATTATATGTATATATATATAATTAATTTATTGTTTATCCCTGTCATTCAAATAATTTCAATAACAAATGTGTTGGAAGTTTAATACTTGTATTTTAGCTATTTGTAGTTTCATGTTTACTTAGTATGCTTTTTCAAAAACAAAACACATTGAATAAGTGAACACGTAAATTTTATTTCGAATACCACCACCTATGGAATCTGTTGGCTCACTTCTAGTTCAAAATCACATGGTATAATAATAATTGTTTATTAAGCATGGACCCGTCAAGTCAGATACCTGGGAATCACGCTTGACT
>JAGFPH010002514.1:25949-57402 GCA_018207615.1 Philaenus spumarius | reverse complement strand
CTTTATGAAACGCTCTATATCGATTTTACCGTCACGCATTTTCTCATGCATTTTATGAAACGCTCTATTCCCTCAGTTTGAAAAAATGTTTGGTCTTACCGAGATTCGAACCAGGAGAGTCCATCACCATAGACTTACGCTTTACCCGGTTAGGCCACGAACTCATTGTTAGTTTAGTATATGTATAAATTTAAGTTGGTTATATAAGTGTAACATGTTGTCGTACGTCATAGATTTAAGGCGTCAATGTTAACACAATTTATTTGAATAAAATGACAGATAGATCGGGATGAAATTGATCAGCTTACGTTTTTAAATATTTTCTTAACATTAATAAGTGCAAAATTTCAGCTCTATAGTTTTAATTAAAGAATTAATTTTTTAGAAGTTGTTATCACATTTTCACTATTTAGCCGCACGTAACAAAATGTAAAACTGGTTCACTTTTTATATGTTTTTCAAGAAATAAATGTAAAAAATTTCAGCTTTCTGACTTTAAGGAAAGTATAACAAACTAGGGGAGACCCCTGCGTGCTTCGCACGCCAACCCCCAATGGAACCTTCTAAAAACATATGTTATGTTTTATTTATAATAAAGTGTATTTTTAATAATAACCTCATAACTAAGATGGTAAATAATGTTAAATGTTCAAATTAAATTATTTCTTATATTTTATAACAGCAGTTATAATAATGGTTAAAAGAACCAGCAAGGCTCAGATCTACACTTTAAAACCCTAACCTAAAAGCTGGAAATACAAAAATAATTGCTTCAATCAAATTTTGAAATCAGCTGTTAATGGAAATATTGGAGCTAACGCTATATTATTATCTGTTCAATTGGTTGCTATGGTAATAAATGTAAATACATGTGTTGATTTATCATTCTGGGCCTAACCTAAGAATTTTTTCCGACTAAATTTACAAATATTGGAATATAAAAAGGTTTTTATCGAAATGAATTATAGCCTATGTTACTCAGGGATAGTGTAGCTTTTTATTAGTAAAACTGTTTTTTCAATCGGTTTAGTAGTGCCAGAGATTACCCCCTACATACAAACAAACAAACAAACACACAAACAAACAAACAAACTTTACCTCTTTATAATATTAGTATAGACAATATGTATTGTTTTAGCGGTTATGTCAACCCTTACAGTCCAAATATTTTAAAATCATTTCTTAGTACGTCTCTAACGCCTATGCGCAATACGTGTACCAACTTTGAAGCTCCTAGGTGGTATTCAATTAACATTTATAGTTTTTGGGGTTTGTTACTACATTTTCACCCATGTAGCAGAACGTGACAAAATGTAAAAGTGGTTTATTGTTTATATGTATCTTGTAAGAAATAAAAATGTAAACAATTTCAACTTTGTAGCTTTAAGGAAAGTGTAACGAACAATATTTATTATTTAAGGTGTTGCTTCAACCCTTAAATGACAAATATTTTAAAAATCTTTTCTTAGTGCTCCTCTAGCGTCTGTAAGCAATATGTGTACCAAATTTAACGTTCCTAGGTGGTACGGAGTTTGAGTTATATAACAAAAAATATTAATTTTTTTATGGGTTGTTTTAACCCTTTATGGCCAACAATTTTAAAATCATTTCTTATTGCGCCTCTAGCGCCTATGTGTACCAAATTTAACGTTCCTAGACGATATGGTTTTTGAGATCTATATCAAACAATAATTATTATTTTAAGGGTTGTTTCAATCCTTTAAGGCCAAATTTGTTCGATATTTTAATAGCATTCGGGGCGGAGATAAATTTAACAAATCAAAGATTATAAAAATTGGTTCAGCCGTTCTTGAGTTATAAGTGGTGCAACTAACCCGACTTTGTTTTATATATGTAGATTCAACAGATTAAACATTAAATACTGACTAAACTTTACCTTTTTTAAACCAATTCAAGTAAAATTTAATTTCTCTTACATTTTGTATGTTAGAGCGGCTAAACCACTTTACGCAATTGAAAGGTTACCTTATATTCCCACTTGGAGATTGACTTATAGATTGTATTTAGTTTTAAATCTGCAATCACATAGCCCATACAGACTAAACGGGTTTCCAATAATCTTGTCCCTCTATCTGATCTAGTTGAGCATTGCGGATTACATTTCAAAAAGGCTTCCTTTAAGTGGGTTTTACTTTATATACCGAGGGGAAATGTATTGCTGGTTATTTCTAAAACAGATTTCGATCATTTATTTATTAGTTGAAGTTGACTACTCATAGATAACTGTTTTGAACTAAATTTCATTTAAAAAGCTATACTTAATTATTAGTATTGCCGATTTTAAACAATCATTGATTTTAACCTGCTACTTTTGTGCTACTTTACGATTTGATCGATTTTGGCGGGAAAACCTCCTATATATATATATTTTTTAATAAAACATCAAAAAATGAATGTATATTACGAGAAATCTCAAAGAATTTACTTTCTGTCTAAAAACGTGCTTCCGGTTGTTGGATGTTTTTGGGTAATGAACTCGCCCAAGCGGCCTGGAAAACCAACTTGTGAAAATATTTGATCCGAATCGGACTTATAAATGCGGCCGTTAGAGTTTGAACACATTTTATATACATAGCCTATACGTATATCTTTATATATATATAATTCTTCTGTAAGTGTGTATATTCACTGAACTCCTCCTAAACGGCTGGACCAATTTTGATGAAATTTGCTGTGTGTGTTTGAGTGGGTATGGGTTAGATTCACAATTGGAAGGGGTTGAAATGGGGTTGCTACCCCTATACAATAAATTAAACTAACTTCCTACAAGCTATTAAGTTCAAGCTATGTAATATGTAGTACTTTTTTTAACGGATATACAACACTATTTGCCATTTGATTACTTAAGTCAAAGGGATGAAATGAAATAACTACCCGTAAAATTAAATAATAATACACTTACTTTGTCTATATTCTCAAAAACTACTCAACTAATTTTACTAAATTTTCATAATTTACACATTTTAGTACCAGGATGATTTTAGAGAATACGGCCACTACAAACAAAAAGATTTAAATGGGGTCGCTACCCCTATATAATAAAAATAAATTGCACTAAATTCCTTCAAACTATAAATCTAAAATTAATTAATATTCTTATATAATACGTGAAGCAGTTTTTTGTGAACAAATCTCCTCCCTTATTTCTGGATCAAATTTAATGTTTGAGTTGTCGAAAAATTCGTCTCATTTCCAAGTTTTGCAATAAAGGTTTTAGATGTCAAAAAATCCTATCCTTAATGACGTGAGCTAATCTCAAAGGTCGGCTTTTCCCCACAAGATTAACATGGAACGAATTTAAAAACCATTTATATACAAAACAGCTGTTTATAATAAAAAACAAGCTAATCCAGCTGCTTTCGTGGATGTAAATAATAATGTTTATAGTAACAATAATAATAATGTTTATAATAATAATTTTAAAACCATTTCTATACAAAACAGCTGATTATAATAAGAAACAACCTAATCCAGCTGCTTTTGTGGATGTAAATAATGATGTTTACTAGAAATGACCCGTCGAAATCGACGGTTACTCGTTATTCTTAATTGATAAAAAAAAAAACATTTGCAATTCGATTACGTAATTCAAAGTGATGAAATGGGATAAATACCCTTAAAATTAAATCAAGCAATAGCGAAGCATTGGCAGGTCCACTAGTTATATATAAACTTTTTTACTGATACCCAAAAAGTGTTCTGGGAACCATGATCGTTGCCGCTTGACCACTCCCGACTTTAGCTCTCACATCACAAGAGTAAATGTGATAGCTCATATTTCTTATATAAATTCGCTAATAATATAGCGCATGCGCAAGATCGTATGGTTCGATTTATTCGTTATCGCAATATATAACAGCTGATTTCATCCATCAGCTGTAGCACTTCAACAACTAATGTGAACAATTTAGGGTTATGTTTACGACTTTTAGGTTAAATTTTGTGTAGTATCAATATACATCTGTTTCTTTCTATCATGTCGGCTCTACTTGACATTTTTATAAATAGCGCAATCAGTCTGCCTTGAGTTAAATTAGTCTACATTATTGCTATTTTAATCATACAAGTTTGAAGTTTTGTCAATAATTAATTGACAAATATTAGGGCTGTATTTACAAGTTTACAACGTCAATCAAAACAATCTTCTTATAATGTCTGGATGTTGGTTGTTTCTGTATCTGAGTTTATCAAACTATAATTGACCGAGCGAAGCAAGGTCTCCGTTTTAGCTCGACCGTTCGGCATTTCGTCTGTGTGTCTGTCTGTCTCACGATTATGGCCAAACGCCTTGACCGATTGTGATGATTTTTTTGCTTGAATGTTCCTTATTCCTGGCCGAGCGACGTATATAATATACGGGTTTTCCATTTTTCATTTTTAACCCATCAAATAAAATAAAAATGGCGGCCGCACAGTTTCTCTCAGTGTAAGCTTTTTTCCAAAGCCAGTTTTTGGCTTAGCCTAACCCGTAAGTCGAATTTAAAAACTAATAACATTTTGCGGGTAGCAAATTTGATTTTAAACAAAATTGTAGGGATGGGTCGATTCTCGATACCAATTCTCGATACCACCGATACTTTAGCTTTGGTATCGGTATCGAGAATCGATAGCCGAAACTCGATACCGATTACCAATACCAAGAGATACTCAGTTGTCAGAACTGGCCGTTCTCGTATAGACTCCGTGAATGTAATCTCCGGTATTTGCAATAGCATTCTCTGTATTTTAACTCAATTCAGCATTTAACAATAAATATCAGTCGGGAAAATGTAAAACATTACTAATTTTATGTAAGTGGACATTTTCTCCAGTAAAATGTTTTAGGCAATTGTTTCCTTTCATAAGTAAACGCTTCTTGTTTTATTTTTATTCATGCGTAGGCTGTTATTTGTACACAAGAAGTCTAGAGTAGGCTCAAGGTCAAACACTTATGGATTCGTTTGTTATCGTGTCTATAGTATTAGGGTGTCTATTGTGAAGAAAAATAACACATTTTATAGATCGGTAACAAAATTATTTAAACTTTAAAGAAACACTTTTATTTTTTTGAAGTAGGGTAAAACTTGTTGGGACTTACGTTACCCGTGATTTATGATTTTTATGGAAGTCCGGACGGAATTCCATTGTTTTACTTTTTATTTAGAGATGGGTCGGTTCCATTTTTTTTTGCTTCCCGGTTCTAGAGTCAAATCGATTCTATTTATTATTCAAGGAATTTAACAAGAATTTAAGAGTAAAGTATAAGATTTAATTTGAATACTGAAATGATTAAGTATGTTGTGTACAGATAATTAAATACAAGTATTCAGCTAAGTTAAATTACAGACAAAAGTCCATCACTTTCAACGTCTATTATAAAATATTGCCACACTTCGATGTCATTGCTGAAAAGACTAGCCTACTCCGGTCAAGTTTCCACATATCCTCAACTAACTAAACTTACTCAAATTAAAATATTAATTCAGTATAGTGTCGATTATCCGAAAGCGGAAATGTACTGTAAATAAATAAGTACATTACAATTACAGTACTGCACGTCGTGTACGTAATTCCGATTTCCGAACTTAAAGGTTTTTACTCGCATAATCAGCCGAGTTGTAGACTTCAGGGAGTTTGGGCCCTCAACGGAACAGCGGCGGCTGTTGAGTCAGCCGAGCGCTTGGCCGCCCTTCGTAAGTGAGTAGGCCTGCACAATTTAATTACCCGAACAAATTGACGAAATATTTTAATTTAATTAAAAAAATGAATAAAACACTGCACTAAAACTGAATACTGTAAGTATTTACACACAGCGTTATTAACTTGATATTACAGTACTTTGTTCTAACAAGTTGTTCAGACTTCGGCGGGACTAAACGGACGCCGTCGAATAAAATTTTCGATGATTGAAGTTTCGATTATTTCTGAACTTATCCGAATTGAACGTTCAGAAACAAAACATATGATATTCCGAGTAACGCAATCCTAGTCAGTCGTAAAAAATATTATTCCGAATAATTAAAAACTTGTTTTATTTTAAATTGCAACGCATTCTGATATTTCGTTACTGAAACTCTCGCGTGTTTTTCATTGGACTAGGTTAATTGTATTTTCTTATGCGGACATTAGATTGTTTTCGGGAGTAGGTTTTTTCGCGGACATACGCTGTTGTACATAAAATTGCGTTTGAATGCCCCGTTTTATAAAATTAGAGCTAATAATATTCGGACGTAGTATTATTTTGCGGACATTCGTCATTTTATTTTTAATAACATTTCACCAATAGTAGTTCATAAAATTTTTACTAATTATATTCGGGCATCTATATTTTGCGGGCATTTACTGTGGTACTTAAATTATTTTTAACGCCGGCGTTTTTTAAAATTAGCGCTAATAATATTCGGACGTCGTATCGAAAAATCTGGTATCGACACATCCCTACAAAATTGTATTCTGGATTTTTCCGTATCTCTAACGATAAGCTGATAAAATGGCCGCAAACTTCAAATTTGTTAAAAAACGTCCAAGTTTTTGTATTTTAACCATGTTTTTATACGTTTATTCTAAACCAATTCAAAAGTGTTCCGTAGCTTTTTTGTTGATAAAAGGTCAAAAAATTCATATATGCCAGTAAAAAAATGATCGAAGAAAAATTAACAAAGTTATTAGCTCAAGAAACAAAAAATGTTTAGTAACGAAAGGAAAAAGTTCAACTTAAAAAGGCTTACTTAAAAAGTAGTAAAAATTTTTTGTAATTTTTTCATAAATGTAAAAAAGTTTCGTAATTTAGTTCGTAATAGAACTGTATAAAAATATTTATCAATTTCAAATTTCTCATTTTGGAAACACCATGTTCCTATACAAGACTGCTAACAAAACTAGACCTATTTTGAATAGTAATTTAGGAATATATTATCCTTTTCCAAAAAATGACAAATTATTATAAGAAAGTGTAGAGAATAAATCAAAGAATTAAACTGTATACTTTAAAATTATTATTCCATACATAAAAGTATTTGATTTAGCTTTACTTGAATTACAAAATGAGATGAAACTAATGAAACAACGCGGCGATAAAGGACACACAAAAAACGACCGTTGGACAGCTGAGGAAGTGTTGGTGCATGGGTTGAGATCACTATCACAACGTTTTAACATCGTATCTTTCATTATTTCTAATATTGGAATATGATAAGGAACTGTAAATACATTGTTAAGCTTTAGTTATTTAATCATGTAAATATTTCATTCTATGTTTTTCCTCAATAACGCGATATTATTAGCTACCTTACGCATTATCTATTATCTATATTATCTATATAAATAAAAATATAAATGTGCGTTTGTTCAAAATCGATAATCTCCGAAAGTTCTGCACCAAATATTTTAAAATTGTGACACAGCATTAAATTAGAATCCATGAGTGTTTTTATATACTTTTTGAAAAGCTACAACATCTAATGAACATAAAAACAACAACAACTTATATACTCAATATTTAACAAAAATGTAAATGCCATTACATATGTTTATTGACTGTAATAATAACAGTAGTCAGCTGATTCCTGTAAAGAGGTAAAATTTGTTTGATTGCATGTAGGGGGTAATCTCTTGAACTACTGAACCGATTGAAAAAATAGTTTTACTAATAAAAAATCTACACTATTCTTTAATAACATAGGCTAGAATTCATATTGATAAAGACAATTTTCATTTCGATATTTTGTAAATTTAGTCGGAATTAATTCACAGGATCAAGTTTGGCAATAAACCCATAGCGTCTAACAGCTGTAATACCAATAAATAAGCAACATTATAAAAAATTAAAAAACGACAATTGAAAAATGAAACTTATATCATTCAAAACGTACTGTGCAAATATGTGCACACAAACATAAATTATATTGTGTATATTGCCATTAGGGCAGGTAAAATAAATGAAACATAATTTTAGGTTAGGCCTAGAATGATGATGAACCAACACATATCTTGAATGTATTTACCATTATTACCATAGCAACCAATTGCATAAAGTAAAAGATAAAACAGTTGATTCGGATGTCCAATAGTACAAAACATTAATATCTTAAGATTGGCCTAGGCTGAACCAACACATGATTCAACACAAACAAACTAATAAAAACTTTATGGAATTTAAAAATAACAAAAAACTATGTTACATCCTTATTAAAAATAAATAAGACATTATTATAATTTACTATTAGGCCTATTTATTGATAATATACGGTAATTGATAGTGAGTAACCAATATTAACAGCTGATTTCAAAATATGAAACAATTATTAAATAATTATAACTGCTGTTATAAAATATACGACATAATTTGATTTGAACATTTAACATTATTTACCATCTTAGTTTTGAGGTATTATTAATCCTACATTTTTATTATAAATAAAACATAACATATGTTTTTAGAAAGTCCCATCGAGGGTTGGCGTGTGGAGCACGCAGGGGTCTCCCCTAGTTAACCAAAATAAAATACAATACCGCCTAAAAGAAAATCTTTAGCAGTTAAAGCTTAAGAAAAGAAAAAAAAGCGAGAACTAGAAACCCCGGAATCGCGGGAATTGCAAAATGATGTTTCACTGGCTAAACCTTCTGCTTACTTCCTTACTGGTACACTATGTTTTTAACCTAAGCTCAAAACCACATTTGTTATTTCAACGAGCGAGGTCTACTGTTCACAGAACTACTAGTATGTTATATGATCGGCTTTGTGGTTAGAAATGGTTGAACATTTATTTATTTTTACAATCCTTTTTGTTTAATAATATCCTGACAGCCTAAAAACAACAAAGGCTGTTTTCTAAACTGTTTTACAAACTTAAATGTATACTTCAAACTATTACTATGTTGGGTTATTGGTTTGAATTATTGCTGCTTTAATAACCATCATCCAAACACTATACGAAGATTGTTTAGATTGATTTTGTAAACTTGTAAACATTACCCCAAATTATAATCTAGGCTAGGTTATGTTGAAGTATTACCAGACGATGAGCGAAATCAGCTGTCATATGTCTGAAGTGGGGTTCATTGTTGACAGCTGTTCAACAACGTAACTTTTGTGTTTAAAATGTCAGTTATTTTACACGATCATGCGAACGCGCTATACTGTTTTGTTTTTACAGGATTTGATTAAATTGTCAACGCTTGTCCCTTTCAGTATATTCCTTTTTTGCTCTGATACGTCGCTGCAGTTTTGTTGTCAACTGTTTAAATTCACAGTTAAAATTAATATCTCTGTCAGCTGATTCAACACATGCGTCGTTTTCTTCTTCACAGCATCGACTGATTAAAAACGTATCCCTTTTAACACTGGTTCAACTTGGAAAAGATACAAGTCGCACGGCGGGTAATCGGGTGAGTACGTAGGATGTTCACGTAAGTTTTTTAGTTTAGGACAAAAACGACTTCTCAGAAATTACTAGGTGAGAAAGAGCATTGTTCTTTTTCACAGTTGTGACCATTTTTCACTGACTCTTTGCTTCAAACTTTATTTATAACCTCTTTATAATGATGTTGGTGCCTTGTTATATATAAAGTGCATGCCTTCTGGAATCCATTCTTCCGAAATTACTCAATTGAAGTCGAACAACGCAATCAGTACGGCTTTGAACTTTGACTTGCTTTGACGAGCGTTTTTCATTCTTGGTAATGACCGTGCATTGACTGTTTCTTGGTCTTAGGACCATACCGACAAATCAAGCTTTTAAACTGAATGATTTTCTGCAGTTCTAAATGATTCTTTAACTGCAAGGTAATCAGAACGTACATAATCCTAAACATTTTTACTTATGGAAGTAGTGACGGTATTTGTGTAGCAGGCGGATTTACTAGTGCCTATATTTGTATTCCAAAATCTATTGTAAGTTTATTTTTGAACCATGTAAATAAATTTCAGTTTTGGCGCATTCATCTTGTAAGTAAATTTTATTTGATTCCGAAAAATGTTCTAGAGTTTGGGTGCTTTTTAGCTTGCCATGTGAGTTGACTCCAAACAACTAAAATTAATTCAGAGATGATTTAGATTATGGTTGGAAATAGTTATATTCGGAATTTCCTTATCAAATTTTTTAACAGTTATTCTTCACAAATTTTAATTATTTATTTGGTATAAATACATTTCTTTCAAACTTATAATTATGCTGACAAAGATTTTACCTTTCTTAAATTTAAATGCTACCAAAGTAGGCTGTACAGTCACAGCTGTTATAGTCTTCCCCCCGCTCGATCTATTATTTAAAAATTGCATAAAATCCTTTCCATAAACAACACACGATCAAACTTTACTTGATAGACCAAAACTTGAACACAAAATCTCACAACGAATACGTTTGTTAACTCAAACGCGTTTCAACGACAAAGTCGCCATCTTCAGAGATGCACGAGCTACAATAGTCAAACTATAACTCAGTATGATCCCTAAAACTAAATGACAGTCAATGCACGGTCATCACCAAGAATGAAAAATGCTCGTCAAAGCAAGTTATAGTTTGACTATTGTTGTAGCTCGTGAACCACTGAAGATGGCGAATTTGTCGTAGAAACGCGTATCTTGATTACCAGTACATAATAAAATCTCTAAACTAAACCCTGACCCATTTATTATTTTCCGAATAAATTATTATAATTTGACACTACAATATAAATTTCCAATTTTATATAAATGGATAAAATGGCAATTTTGTCAACTGTCCAGGTAAGGATCCTGTTGCAGTTGAAAATCTTAAGGATCTGCTCCAGTCAACGAGAAAACAACCGGCGACGCCAGCACTTCACTCAATAGCCGTATCTAAACAGTGCAATTTCTTGCAGCTGAGTGCTTTGACATTGCTTCATTTTATAAATCCATCTTTTGTAATTGAGTGCTGAAAAAATTTTGTACGGGTAGTGGGACCCACGTCAGGAACGAAGTTCATCACGCCATTTCGTCAATTCTTTTACCAGCCTTAACGGCAACATACACTCATAATTTTAATCTTTCAATTGCCGTTTATTATTAGATTGTTTTTTATACAAATATTTACTGTTTCCATACGTTAAATGCAATTATAATAAAGGTGTAGAGTTAATTATAACATCACAACTAAGATGATAAACACAGTTAAATGTCCATTCATTGTAAATACATTCAATAAACATAAAATGTTGGTTCATCAGTCTAGGCTTAACCCAAAACTATTGTGTGTAGGCCTATGTGTAATTTATTTTACCCGTCTGAACGGCATCATACATACAATAATTTTTGGTTAGGCCTGGACTTAAAATTACTTTCTAGGCCTAACCTAGAATTATTGTATGTATGTTGAAGTTAAGGCAGGTAAAATAAATTAAAAATGCACAAAATAATTTTAGGTTACGCCTAGACTAATGGAGGAACATTTTATGTTTATTGAATGTATTTCATCGCTTGACCATAATAACTGAACTACGCCAGACGGAACCGATCGTCTCTTTATTTTAAATTGATGAACCAAAACACATGTTGTTTTTTGAATGTATTTACAATCATTGCCATAGCAACGAATTTGGTAACGCTTTTTTTCGTTACTCGTATTTTATATTTGTCATTTCCATAGCAACCAAGTAATAACATTTTTTTTTCGTTCCGCATTACATTTTCTATCTGTTAACTCCTATAGCAACCCGCGTTAAGGAACTTCTTAAAAAAAAAAAAATGAATATTCTTTATAAAATTGCGGATCCGGCTTTAGATTCACTTTTAATTATACATTTTTTATTTTGTAAAGAAACAAGTTCAAACTTGGTGCTTAAAAAATGTCAATTACGTGACAAATGAACGGGATTTAAAAAAATGTGAAACGCAAAACAGATGCGTATTGTGACTGTGTTTAAAATGAGACCTTGCACAAAATTTTACGATAAAAAATTTACGAAATAAATGGTTTTAAATTTAACTTTCCTCTTCGGGATAATAATCCAAGATGGCCGCCAGTATTGCAGACACTTATTAAGTTGTTCCAGTTTAAGGCCGGGCCACACCGGGCATCCATCCATCCAATGGACGGGTGTCCAGCCTTGGAAGTCCGCGGAGTGCTACCTTCACACCAAAAACGTCCATCCGTGGTGAATGTGGCAGGTTTTCTTTCTCTTGTGTGTATGTTTAATTTATTTTACCAGCCTGAACGCATGTGCAGAACGAAACGTCCACTCGGATGTATTGAAAAATCGCCTGGCCAGCGATTCCGAAACATCCATCCAATGGACGTTTGTTCCGTCCAGCGGATGGATGGATGTCGGTGTGCGTTGTCCCCATTGAGAAAGCAGGCGAGCGATCTTTTTCGGACATCCAACCAATCCTTCCACTGGATGGATGGATGCCCGGTGTTGCCCGGCCTTTACTCCGTTCTTTTACTAAAACCTTAATAAGGTGTTTTATAATCAATTAATTTACTTGAAACTTTTATTAATCAGAAATGATTTCAATTGCTTATTAGGTGGTTCGTAAGACACTCTTCGCATCTAATTTTTAATAAAGCAGTCCCGACACAATTACCTTTGGTACGATTATTTTTCTTTATTTATGTATTCGAAATAATCCACTGGATATGATTTCGTTTGATTTGATCCATTCCATTCGAGATCAATAATTACATGACTGGTTTTCTCCATCTCTTAGACACTTGACACAATTTACATTCGAAACTTAGTTCAGATAATAAATTTCTTGGTTAGTTTTGACCTAAAGGAAATAAGCAGTTTGTGACTTTTTTTATTATAATTACTTGTTCGGACATTTGCCATCATTTGTGTGTTATCAAACACGACGTTTCGGGAATACAAATTAATTCCCGTTCTCAAGTGACGAAAACTAACGGTACATAAACCTAGGCAACTAGGCCTATGTAAGGGTGAACAAAGTAAAACTACAAATTATTACTAACCTTAAATATCTACATGATGGATCTCAGAGCTAAGACTGAGAAGTCAAACACACCAAACACAGACACAACACAATTCATACACTAAGCACACGCAATTGATGGCAAGCGTCTAGTTTACTAGTTGAAGATAGACTGACAACTGGCCAGAGTGTTCAGGCATGGCCAACAGGAAGGGGTAGTTCCCTATTGTTTCATATGTGCAGGTGTTTCGCACGGGAACGGTTATAACACCTCGTGGTGATTCTACTGGTAAAAGTTCAGCATTTTTATTAGTCGGTAACATTTCTGTTTTATTATTAAACCTGTGCGAAACACCCCAATAGTAGAACAGATTTATCGAATTACAAATTAAATGAATTTATTCCTGGTGAAACAGCCTGGCGGTTGGCGCAACTCCACCAGTAACGTCAGCGACTCTCCTTTTGCCTCCTTTCTCTGTGGCGTGGTTTGCCGCTTCGGCACTTGTCCGGCCAATTCTCCCGCAGTTCTAGGCTCAGTACTTCGTTCTCAAGACTGGTGAAGCTGGTTCCCTTGGCTTTGTTGGATCCCTTGGCAATGGTCGCTTTGTTGGTTCCCTTGGCAGTGGTCGCTTTGTTGGTTCCCTTGGGAGTGGTCGCTTGTTGGTTCCGTTGGCAGTGGTCGCTTTGTTGGTTCCCTTGGCAGTGGTCGCTTTTTTATCAAACTAAGCTCCAGTTTGATAAATTCTGTTTCTCTTTTAATAAGCTTTTCGATGGTGTATTACATGACCTACCTTCATATTTGAAATTGTTTACCTCCCTCAAGCCCCCCAAAATCATAAAGGTTAAGATATTTCAAAAAATGTATCCTGTTGTTCAACACAAGATATATACAAAGTTTTGTTAACTTATTTTCAATAACAAAAATAAGCCTCAAGGTTGATGTGCAAACTAGCAAAGCGAGTGGAGGCTTAGGAGCAAACAAATTCTACCAATACATAGAGCCAGCTATTCAGCGCCTTCGTAAGTGAATCAATTTCCCAAATAGTTGGTTGAAACCCTAAAACATAACATACTCCTTTTTACATGTGTTATCTAAATTTACTAAGCTGCAATCCAATTTATCCTTTTTTATATAGTGTTTTTTGTTGTTGTTTATCATTCTATACGGTAATTAGCTTGAAGTGGTGTCATGGGCCAATAAACTTATCTAACATCAGATTGCTTACTGGAGCGTAGAATTCAAACTAAAATAATGATGCTTTTTCCTGCAATTTATTAAAGAAATACAAAGTGTTTGTTTCTTGAATAGATGTAGATTGTGATGTAACTAGTTATGTGGAAATTTCAGAAATAAAAATAATGTGTCTACAGAATGTCTGCTTACATTGTTAGATGTCGCCGTCAATACCAGATGTTATAATTCTTAAGCGATATATTTGATGGGATCATAAGTTAGCCTATATTATTTAAAAAAAAAAATGTAATTTCTCTTAGAGACGATGCAATAGTCTCTTAAGTGCAATAGTAAGTGTTATCTTTACGTTTACATAACGAAATAAACTGGCACATACTTTCTCACAAACATATTTAAATTATTAAACAGATTCGCTGTGACTTCTTAATTGTATTAAAGTAGCAGAGGGGATATAAGAAAGTAGGAGAGTAACTAAAATCAATATTATTATAATTCGCTGAGAGAAAACTATTCGATCGATTTCGAATAAATTTGCATCTTTTTTGTGAATTTGTGATAAACTGTTGGGAAATGGTAAAAATGAGAAAAAGCGAATTTCTGAGTAATCATTGTAAATGCGGCCATTAAGGATTGTGGCCATGTATGTTAAATTTGAGGAGGAGTACATTCAGAAGAACGATGATTTAAAATTTTACATAAGAGAAGAATTCTATCGGCAGTACACCGCTGAAATGCTCGACATGTGTGAGGTGCCTGGAATGTGATCGACTTGGTACTTGCGGTTTTGTTTCAAAATTTAAGTTACAATTTCAACTACACTGTCAAAACAAAGAAATGCTTTAATTACTATTTCCTTCATTGTAATGCTTTATGATGCACGACATTTTTATTTTCTTTGACGCGTGAACAACAAAGCTGATGGTTTTCCGACACGGGGACAGGCGGATATTTACATTAAATACATATCCATATGTTAAGACATTTGGATCTAGATGTTTGACTTTTAATACAGTAAACCTTTTGTTTGCTTTTACCTAATCTAAAAAAACAGTTGGTTGTGAAGAATAATTACCTGATTCTAAATTAGGCAAATAAACGTGTTTTGGTTGATTGTAGGTGTAACCTAAAAATGAAATCAAGTTTTTGATCCAAATCAGCTGTTTTATTTATAATATGTAACAGTATAAATATGTTATAATTTATAACAGTATAAATATATAGATATAGATAAAATAAAACCTGAACAGAAAATTTCACAATAAATACGTTTATTAACCTCAAAGGCGTTTCAACGACAATATCGCCATCCTCAGTGATGCACGGGCTACTCTACAGTAACCAAACTATAACTCGTGCATCACTGAGGATGGCGAAATTGTCGTTAAAACGCGTTTGAGGTTAGTAAACGTATTTATTGTGAGATTTTGTGTTCAGGTGTTATTTGATCCAAGTTACGTTCTCACAAGTCAAGCTCATTAGTTATTTATATAGATATATAAATATATAACAAATATATACAGTAAGCATTTTTCGTTGAAGAATATTAAACTGATTACAAATTTGCTAAGAAAAGTTGCTATGGTAATGATTGTGAACAAACACGAGTTGCTAATCTTTTTATCCGATTAGCTGCTTTCGTGAGTTGTGGTCTTGAGTTCATACAAAGTTCATATAAAAAAATAATGTTCTATTTCTATTGAATTGAATTTGATTTGTATGGGATACACAACGAAATCATAGCGCTTCCATTTTGATTATTTGATGATAAGGGAATGCCAACGCCTAAAGCAATAAATATGCATTATTTTATTCCCATTGAAGCTGGCGAACAATTGTATTTCTATAAATGTTACTTAGAAAATGTAAACAAATTAAGTTTCTGTCACCACCATCTGAGGGGTTAAAATTATGTAAATACGGTTTTTCAACAAATAAATGTAAACTCCAATAACATCCTGCAAAACTAGAGAGCTGGATTCGGTACATGTTATGCTTGAGTGACATACAAGATAGAAAAACCATTTGCATTTCAATTACTTGAATTTAAGTGGTGAAATGGGATAACTAATATAAAAAATCAGGAATAATTCGTGCACTTGTATGAGATCTTAAACTTGGCACATTTATTGTCAATTTAGAAATAGTAATCAAATAATGAATACAAAAATTTAATTTAAATTATTTACATCTAAGGGGTCAAATATTTGTCGTATCTAATATTTTATGTAAAGGTTGAAATACAACTCAATTACATTCTGGAGATATGAGTAGCAAACTGTCGGAAAATGTTTAGCGCGGTATCAGGGCCAAAGCTGATCGTTTGCGTAGGAATAAAAGGGAAACGTACATCGATTTGGATCAAACTTACTATGAGTTTTTGGACTATCTAACTTGGATCTGAAATCCTTTCTTATTTTGCACTTCAATATTATACAATTCAAACATTTTGCGCAAACATGGGTCCATACACTATGCAATGGTTTGCGCAAACATTCAAAAAACTTCCAGTTTATTTAATGAAATTTAAAGTTATGGGACACCCTGTATAAATAGAAATTAACTAAACTAAAACAAAAATTATTATTACCATGCAAGTTGAAAACGGAGTGTATGTTAAAAGCACCATTTTCTTTCTGCTATGTATGTTGAACACATTGAACAGGTAAACATATTCCACGAAATTTAATGAAACTCAGAATTCGTAATTGTTCATTTGGATTTTCTTTTGCATATTTGACAGTTCCTTCCTTCAATTGAATGAGCGAAATTCACGATAACATTGTTATAAATAAGTTGTTAAAATGAAATAATTATGTTTCACAGTATTTACTGGAGGAAGATTATGCAATACAAAACAAATGTGTATACATTTTCAACACCCAGTTAAGAGTTAAACTGAAAGAATATAATGGTAAATTCATGATATATCAATTACCGTAAAATGATTTATGTAGCATTCAAATATAAAAACTACATTTTAATTTAACTGAAGAAAATCACAACGAATAAATACTAGGAAATATCTTATGTTTTGCGCAAACCATACACTTCAAACCTTGTTGTCAAGCATAAAGGTTTGCACAAACTTTTCGGTCTCGACCGATTCGATTCAAACGTTTGCGCAAACAAAACTATCAGCCATATATTTCAAACCTACCGTCAAAATGTTTGAAGTGTATGGGGCTTTAATGGTAAAGCTCAATTATTTGCCATTATTGGTAAACCCTGCAGTCCTTTCATTTATTTAATGACATCTGCGAGGAAGTCGAGTGTACCTTCTAATTTATATATTTATTAATGAGATTTTATGCTTCAGTATTATTTCTTAAAACCAACATTTTATTACATTAACTAAAAATTGTATGTTACAAATAAATAATCGTCCATAACTAAGCGATTAGATTTACGGGAAAATCCCCAAAATTGAAAAGTCTCCAAAGATTATGCTACATTATAAACTTAGGGAAGTGGAGTGGCCGAGTTTCTAAAGGCTCCATTCTGTCACATTTTAAATAGTTTTATAAATTTCTTTTGTGGTGTTTGTAAATTTGTTATTCGTTCCTAGTACGTCCTTTATTTAGTACTAAGGGACATGCTCGCTAATGCCCACCAACACCGGCAGCAACCCATAGCAAAGCCAATGCATACAGATTATTGTATAATCTGATATTTTCACGTATGGCGCAAACTAGAACTTAATTTCTGACTTCGTTTTAAAGTAATGGATAATCAAAGTTCTGGAAAATAACATGTAACCTATTTATTTTATTCCTAATATCAACAAATTAATAACCTGCTTTGATGGCATGATAACATCATTTTCCAAAACTTTAGCTCTAGTTTACGCCATTCTGTTTCTCTTTTAATAAGCTTTTCAATTGTGTATTACGTGAACTACCTTTATATTTGAAATGTTTAACCCCCTGTCCCAAATAAGCCCCCAACAATCATAGATGTTGAGATATTTCAAACAAAATTTCCTGTTATGCAACAAGGCAAATACAAAGTTTTATTAACTTATTTTCAGTAACAAAAATAAAGGGGGGTTAAATTGGTTTATAAACACTCTGTACATACAAGAATAAGCAAATTTATGGATGCTATTAAAGAGTATGAAATGTACAAAGCCTTCAAGAACAACGAACACCAAGTTATGAAAGATATTAAGCTCTAGTTTGCGCCATTGTGTTTCTCTTTTAATAAGCTTTTTAATGGTGTATTACATGACGCACCATAATATTTGAAATTGTTAACCCCCTTGCCCCTCCCTCTAAACCCCTAAAATCGTAACGGAACAGATATGTTAAAAGATTTGTCCTGTTATGCACACAAGATATGTACAAAGTTTTTAAAACTTATTTTCAGTAACAAAAATAATGATGGAGATAAAGGAACGTTATGAACAATCTGTATATAAAATCTAAAACCCACTGACTCACTGATCATAATATCTAAAAAATCATACCGCCTAGGAACGTGAAATTTGGTACACATATTGCTCATAGGTCCTAGGTTCGCACTATATGATTTTTAAATATTTGGCCTTGAAGGGTTGAAACAACCCCTAAAACATTAAATACTGTTTATTATATATTTTTAAAACCATACCTACTAGGAACGTGAAATTTGGTACACATATTGCTTATAAACGCTAAAAGTGCAATAAGAAAGCATTTTAAAATATTTGGCATTTAAGGGTTAAGCAAACCCTACAACAATAAATATTGTTTGTTATACTTTCCTTAAAGCTAGAAAGCTGAAATTTGTACATTTTACAAGATACATATAAAAATAAACCAGTTATTTCGTTACGTGCTGTTAGGGGTGAAAATGTGATAACACCCCCTAAAACAATAGATACTAATTCTATTAACTCCCCACATAAGAAGACAATTAAAATTTTGCACAAATTAATTTGAAATGCTGCTTAGTAAATAAATTACAAATATGCATTTAAATAGTTATGTCTAATGAGTGAAATTTGGGCGACAGTCCTTTTACAATAAAAATACATTTTTATTCTTCCCAAGAAGCTGTTGATTGACACATTTGTTTAATAAGTGGTAAATTGGAAAATTAATGCACTAGCATTTCGATTACTTACGTCTAAGGGTGAACATTTAGAAAATACCCATAAAACAATAAATAAATAATAATTCTCATACTTTTCTTTAACCTAGAGAGATAAAACTTATTACACTAAACTTATTTCTTAAATGGTAGGCCTACTACGAAAAGACAAACCAAACTCATTTATGTTTCCTGTGACTAAGTTATTTGCTGTAAAACCTCTATATGTACAAAATAATTAATTACTATTACTATCTATAAAGCTGGATAGCTGAAATTTTGTACATATTATTTATAAGTTATATTAAAAAAAAAACGAAAAACTATTTGGATTTCGATTACTTGCATCTAAGAGATGAAATGGGGCAATTACGCCTTTATGTAGGCCATTAATTAAGGTAAAATGTAGGCGGAAATATACAATTTTAACACAGGGAAATGTACAATTTTAACGCACGGAAGAGGGACTGGATGCGCTTCGAAACATGAATTTTAATCATTTGCAAACTGATGGAAAACACGATTTTTAGCGCTTACCGTCACTCAGCTGATCATGTATGTAAACATTGATTGTTTGGAAATTATTTATTTGGATGAAACTCGTAACGCAGCGGATTTTTTCACTTTAATTATTTCCATCTAAGTTGTAAAATATCGCAAAAAAAACAAGTAAGGAATATGGTCTTGGATAGTAGATTCCAAATGTTATTAACTTAACCATTTTATTTCCCCAAACGTAAAAAGGACTTGCAAACAGCAACTACGTCACAGTTAATAAACTATGGCAGTTTAAATTTGCAAAGATTTTCCTAGCTCAAGCAGCTTACTTGCTGTCTAAGTCTCGCTGTTTAGTTGAACGACTTTGACTTCTTTCTTTAAACAATGTGTTCTATTTTTAATTTCACTTCCCGTGTCTCAAGTTCTAAGCTTTCTCCGTTATTTACCATTACCAGAGCTAAAAATAAACTCTCGACCAGTATTTCTAGGAAATGATAAACTTGCAAAACAAGAAATTGTCCTACATTTATTTTGTGCTCAGTGTCATTTTGGCATGGTTGCAGCCCTGCTTTTAAAATGAATGTTAATAGGTGTGTCATATCACACCCCCTTTAAGCTGTTTTGTTTTCAAGACTCTGTTTAACGCGATCTTATTGAGCATCGTTCACCAAACATCGGATATTCTAAAACAATATTTTAACATGTTCAACTAATTCTTATTTATTAGGTGGATTTTAAAGTTAATGGACATACGGAAAACGTTTACCCAGTTTTTCGTTCTATCGTCCAAGGCCGTAGCCGGGGGGGGGGGGGGGGGTGGCCAGGGGGTCAAAACCCCTCCCAGAAATTCCGAAATTTAGTAGTAAATATTAATACTAGGTTTAAAAAGTGCAAGTTTAATTATAAAATAGACAACACAACAGAGGATCCAGCAACATATTTTACATCATTGTGCATTGCATGCATACTGATATTTAGATTTACTTGATTAAACTACAACGTGCAATACACAAGGATGAAGTAGGTTAAAGCCTTACTCTCTTGTGAGCTTGATCTGATCTATTAAATAAGAAAACTGTGAAGGTTCAACAAAAATACTTTACTCTAACAAAACAAAATCATTCATCGTCCTTACATCCTATATTATTTTACATGGATAACTATATCAAAATTTTAAAAATAAACATGGAAATTGTTGTTTAACACGTTCACAGCTACGCAAATTTCGTATTTCCTACGCTAGGAGCTGACCTTTTTTATATTTATAGCCTAAATGAGTAGAAATTACTTTTTTTTTTATTTTTGAACCTAATATTTTAAAGCGGACGAATATGTGCGTCCATAGCACATAGACTTAAAATTGGCTTGCAGTGCACTGTGTATTGAGAATACCTCCAAAACGGGGGTGGCGTGCGAAGCACGCAATGCATTGTGTATTGAAAATACCTCCAACACGGGGGTTGGCGTGCGAAGCACGCAATTCATTGTGTATTGAAAATATTCCCAATATGAGGGTTGGCGTCCAATGCACTGTGCGTCGGCCGCTTCTCATAGTGTTCAGTGTGAAGCTCACATGTGCGTCCTTAGCAGTGGACGTGTTAAAAGAGTTTAAATTTAAATCTGGCCCCCACCCCCACCCCATCTGAAAATTAATCCTGATTACGGCCTTGCTATCGTCCCTAGACCATAAGGAATATACCTCTCTACAAAATGACCTAAGTGTTTATTAAATTATTTACAGCAAACACTTAAGTCCTGAAGTGATCCGTTTTTCTTTTAGCCGCCATTTTTGTCATCTAAATAATCTCTCTCTATAATAGTTTAACCGATTAAATTTATTTGTTACACTACTCACAAATGTTAGAGACTTACTTTGGAAAAACATTTCCAACTGTTTCCATAAATCGTTTCAAAACAGTGGTCATTTGAAAATTTTAAGTGGTAATAACTAAAAAATCGTGAATTTTCATTTAAAAAAAATCAGGAGTAAGTTTGTGCAGCCTATAAACTTTTATCAAAATTTGACAGATTTCCCAATTTTTTGAAGAATTACGCCATTGCTGAACACCAGTCAGCAAGAAGATAGAAAAATACTTGAGGACATGATGATTTTCTTAGACATTTTTAGGGCTACAGTTTTGAAAAAAGGAGGGTCGAGAGAGAAAAAAACTTCATATTAGGTTTTTGTACAAATATCTGAACACTGCAGAATTGCTTGAATTAGAACAATGATAGCAAAACGTTTGATCTCTAAATTTAACATACTACTGTCTTTAAAAAAAAAGTTTTGTAGGCTACATCCACCTTATTTTTAGTCCTCGGTTCAATCCCTTGCTCTTCCTGTTGTCGAATCGTCAATTAAACCACAAACACAGAACAAACTAAAACACAAAAACACACACGGTCATCAAAGTTACAAAAAACACTGAACACAAGAACAATAGGAAATCGCACAAATTTTCTAAAGTTTCACGAAAACTGTCAACACTTCGCTTCTTCAGAAACCTATATTTAATAGTGTGTGCCTTCCGTTGGTCGAAAGCCTGCTACACTTGATTCCACGTTCACCGTGCAGTACAGAGCGCCCATAAGCCATGTTATTCAGACGACAGTCTCAGCGACAATAGGCAACTAAAAAACATCAACTCCCATGCAACGCTCGGACCGCATGACAATAAACGTGATGTTCCCAGTAATGGTAGTAGCATGTCTATCTTCCGTAACACATGTACTGCACGGTGAACGTGAAATTGAGTGTAGATGCTTACTATGCCGTAATTTCCCTGACAAACCCCGTGTCTTATCAGTTGTGCGTGCAATCATTGTGGGCCTGAACCGCTGGTGGAGGTTGATTAATTAAATCTGTCATTATGAAATTTTCCTCTATTTTATTTTTAATTTCCTTTAGTTTAACGTCCTTTAAAACGAAAATACTGTTGTCTATTTTGTATTCCTTGTTGGTTTTAAATTGTCTTAAACTCAGCCATTATCCCAATATGGAGGCCAACCTATTTTGTATTAGTCTTTTAGTATAATTGTAACACTATTTTATTCTTTACGTATTTTTGGTATACAACCGTTCCCCTCTAATTTGGGCTTGAAAGATTGATTTTATATTTACGACTAGGGGAACCCCCTGCGTGCTCCGCACGCCAACCCCGTTGGAACCGCCTATAGGCATAATCATGTTGTTTTCTTTATAATAAAGGTGTAGGATTAATAATAACCACAAAGCTAAGATGGTAAATAATGTTAAATGTTCAAATCAAATTACTTCGTATATTTTGTAACAGCAGTTATAATAAGGTAAGAACCAGCAACACTCAGGCCTACACTTTATTAAAAAACTAACCTAAAAGTTAGAAATACAAATAATTGCTTCAAATTTTGAAATCAGCTAATAATGGAAATATTAGAGCAAACAGCTGTTTTATCTGTTCTTTTATCCAATTGGTTGCTATGGTATTAAATGTAAATAAATGAGTTGGTTGCTCAGTATAGCATTAACCTAAGATTTTTTCCGACTAAATTTACAAATATTGAAATAAAAATGTTTTTATCAAAATGAATTATAGCCTATGTTACTCAGGGATAGTGTTAGCGTTTTATTAGTAGAACTATTTTACTTTCTCACTATATTATAGTATAGAGAAAGTATAGCGATCGCTAAAAAAATCGATGTTGAGATTTTTGTGGAAATATCCGTTTTGGCAGCCCCTGAGTAAAAACAAGGGATTTTTACAAAATGTCTGTCTGTATGTATACTAAAAGCTAGAGCGGAAACTATTCGATCGATTTCAAACAAATTTGCACCAGACATGTCAATTAGGCCTGTATAGATGCACGAAAAACGGGTTTGAAACATTTTGAAAAACAACCCCCTTTTTGGCAAGATATAAAAAAAACAGTTATTATGTTTTTTTAACGGCTCTAACGATTTTGATGAAATTTGGCTTATTTGTAGCCCTTAATGTACCATATGCAAAAACCGCATCTTTCTCTCTAGATAATAATATTAATATTTACTAGTTAGTCTCCTACTATAATAAATCATCTCTCCTACCCCTCCTACAATTATGAAGTCACAGTGAATCTGTTTAATAATTTAAATATGTTTGTGAGAAAGTATGTGCCAGTTCCTGGTACCGTTTACTTTCAATCGGTTTAGTAGTTCTAGAGATTACCCCCTACATACAAACAAATTTCACCTCTTTATAATATTAGTATAGAAAGCTCAGGAAGGAAAGGTAAAACGACAATTCTCACTAAACAAATACTTTACCATGTTTTTGCTAAAGTTTGCATTAGGACACCGCGTCGTATTGCGGCAGCGGTGCCAACGTGGGCGCAAGAAAAACTCTAATACGTTACTGTTATGTCCATGCAAACAGAAAAATGATTTACAAAATGTAATGTATTTAATTATGAACACAAAATAAAACACTTCGTAAACTCAATTCACAACTTATTCAACTCAGGAAATGTTAAAACTTTTCAATTACATCGGACTGCATCTGCGAACGTAAATAAACAAGATATCGGACTCCGCTATTCCTGTACTTCACAAACAACTCCGCATAACTTAGTAAAATATGTATAATAAAACAGGAGAGCACAAAATGTGTATTTTATAAATTTCTTTTACTACATAAATGCTTAATGTTTACCGTACTTAACATCAAACTACAAACTAGGGATATTCGATATACATTGATGTTCAATCCGAAGTTTATACCAAGGGCACAAGTATATTCGATGCATCTATGTATTTTTAATACGAAAATAAAATTATAAAAAATAGCCTGTAGTTCGAACTTTTTAATTAACAAAGTTTAGGGCGATAATTACAATTAGCATATTTTTTATCACATTTTAAAAGGAAACTTTCAAAGTTGTAAAAGAATAATAGCAATATGCGATGAGTTTTTTGATTATTTTGATCCACGATTCGGCGATTTCACACAAACTAAACACACATTCTAAACTATAGTTTAGGTCTGAAGGTACTTGACTTTTATTCAGAATGATTAGGAAATTTTACATTTATAAAGTTTAAGACAACAGTGTAACGAAGAATTACAAGATGTTGCAAGAGTGACATTCATGTCGGTATATACAGGCTATAAACTATGAGAGTTTTGACGTCACAGATTGGCCGTAAACCTATATTTGAAATTACTACTCTGTGAGTTTACACAGTGTAAACGTAGTTCCATATCTTTGACACTTAAGACGAGCATTTTTAACGAGAAAGTAGTTTCGTTCGTAATCAATTGATTCTTGAAACGTTGAAATTCAATACTAGTGCACCCAGCAATGCTTTGCTATTGCTTGATTTAATTTAAAGGGTAGTTATCCATTTCGTTACATTGACTTAAATATTCGAATTGCAAAATGTTTTTATGTCTCTTAAGAATATACTATACAAATTTAGATTTATAGTTTGTAAACCTTTATAGATAATACAGTAAACCCTTTGTTTGCTATTGCCTAATCTAAAAAAACTGATAGTTGTGAAGAATTGTAAAAAATCTGATTCTAAATTGGTTGCAAATAAACGTGTTTTGGTTCATTGTAGGCCTAACCTAAAAATTTTAATTTAATTTAATCATGTTTAGCTTTTGATCCACCACAGCTGTTTTGTATATATATTATGTAACAACCAATGTTTCAATTGAATTAAAATATAGTAAGCATTTTTATTATATTTTTGTTTTTATTTGCTTTAAGTTGGTCAATCCAACCCAAAAAAGCTGTTGGTTTTGAAGAATAATAAACTGATTAAAAAATACTAATAAAGTTGCTATGTTAATGAATGTAAACAAACATGTGTTGCTAAGCTGTTTTTGTGCACTATGGTCTTGAGTCCATACAAAAGAGGCTGATTAGTTTTTGATTCACCACAGCTGTTTTATATATATTATGTAACAACCAATGTTTCAATTGAATTAAGCCAAAAAAAACGAAGTAAGCATATTTAGTTGATTTTTGTTTTTGTTTGCTTTAAGTTGGTGAATCTAACCTAAAAGAGCTGTTGGATTTGAAGAATAAGAAACTGATTATAAATGCTAAGTAATGTTGCCATGGTAATGGATGTAAACAAACATGTGTTGCTAAGCTTTTTATACGATCAGCTGTTTTTGTGCACTATGGTCTTGAGTCTATACAAAAGAGGCTGTTTAGTTCTTTCCAAATTTGAAACTTCTTCGGGAAACTTTTCAAAATTTTTTTTAAATAAAAACCTAGTTCGGACTATTACGAACATTTTAAAACAAAAAATAGCCAGACTGGTCCAGCCGTTCTCAAGTGATGCGCTTGCAAAGGAACAGTAATTCATTTGTATTATATAGATTGGGGAAAAAATTAGTTTGTAATGTAATAATTATAATTTTATTTACAGTTAATAGTTGGACTTTGTTAAAGTATTATTACCATGAGTTCAGAAGGTTGCTTATTCTGAAAATTTCAGCCGCAAAACCTCAAAGTTTTACCGTCACCCCTAAAAATTCCAAAAAACATCCATTTTACATTTTTTCACAGTCTAATAACAATTTTAAATAACTTAAGGATATTTTAAAAATTATTTGTAATTTTAAAAAGATAATATTATACTGAAGGGCTGTTTTAATTCATAAAGTGGTGTTTTTTTTTTTAGAACTAAAAAGGCTATTTATATGAGATATAACCCACATTGTAAAACAAGACATTTGTATATGTACTTTTTATTTTAAGATGTTTTAGAAATTGTTTTAAAATAAAAATAAATTTGGACTGATAATATTTTAATCGTAGTAGTACAAATATACTTGCAGTACAAAATTGTTTCTATACATAATAAAGTCTTGTACAAAAAAATCGACATTACTGTATTACCTCTAAGTAATTGGCTACATTATTTAACCAATCCTTGGAAAATGTATATCTTGATTTCTTCCCAAACACTACAGATGAAAAAAGTAGTTGAAATTATCTCAAAATTTAACTTTTGTTACATTGTTAAAATACTGATTTTTCAAAATAATTTAAATATCTTATATATAAAATTCTCGTGTCACAATGTTCGTTCCCGTACTCCTCCGAAACGGCTTGACCGATTCTCATGAAATTTTGTGAGTATATTGAGTAGGTCTGAGAATCGGCTAACATCTATTTTTCAAACCCCTTAGTGATAAGGGCTACGCCCCAGTGGCCCTCAAAGTTTCAATGTTAATCTTATGGAAGGTCAATCTTAAGGAAGAAGAAGAAAGATTTCTTTTGATTTTATCATGGGCACAAAAAACGGCTGTTCGAATGAAAAGCTTAAAACAGCTGATTTTGATCAACAACTGATTTGGATCAAAAACTGAATATAATTTTAGGTTAGGCCTACAATGAACATTTTTTTTTTTTTTTTATACAATGAACTAAAACACTTGGGCTAATTATTAGTATCAGGTTGATTTGTCTATCCGTGCAAAGCCGGGTCGGGCCAGCTAGTAATAATATAAAATAATAAGTAAACTTGTTTAATAATTTACAGAATGTTTTGAAAAATTTCGCTGAATATATTTGCTGCAAACCCTTCAATTGAACAAAACGCCCCGGGGTTTCCATGTTCGCTTAATTTATTTGTTTTTTTAACCCCTGAAGGAGGTAGTTCAGGTATGGTTTTGTTTATTTACAATTGTTTATTCGAAACTTACTGCAAAAACAGCCTTTTGTGTTAATTTTCCCTTTTGTTTTGCAAAATGAGTTTTTTCATCCCCTTTGATTAACTCTAAGAATACATTTTGGCTTAATTTAATATTATCTCTAAAATTACAAATTATGTTTAAAATAAGGTATATAGAATATTATTACAGTAAGTTATATAAGATTATTACTTTATTACAAAACAACCTAAAAGGGGTTTATTGTGACGAAGTTCCTTAACGCGGGTTGCGGTAGGCGTTAACAAAATAAGTAGAAAATATAATCCGTAACGAAAAAAGTGTTATTAATTTGTTGCTATGGCAATGACACATATAAAGTACGAGTAACGAAAAAAGCGTTACCAAATTGGTTGATATGGCAATGAATGTAAAAACATTCAAGAAAATTGTGTTTTGGTTCATCAATTTAAATTAAGAGACGATCGGTTCCGTCTGTCGTAGTTCAGATATTATCGTCTAGCGCTGAAATACATTCAATAAACATAAAATGTTCGTTCATTAGTCTAGGCCTAACCTAAAATTATTGTGTGTATATGTAATTTATATTTCACCTGCAACTTACATACAATAATTTTAGGTTAGGCCTAGAAAGTAATTTTAAGTCTAGGCCTAACCTAAAATTATGTACGTTGCCGTTACGTCAGGTAAAATAAATTAAACATACACACAATAATTTTAGGTTAGTCCTACATGGATGAACCAACATTTTATGTTTATTGAATATATTTACAATCTTAGCTGTGTTTACCATCTTAGCTTTGATGTTATAATTAATTTTACACCTTTATTATAATAACATTAAACGTATGGAAACAGTCAATATTTTTATAAAAACCAATCTAATAATAAACGGCAATTGAAAGATTAAAATTATGTGAGTATTTTGCCGTTAAGACTGAAAAAGAATTGAAGAAAATTCGTGATTAATTTCGTTCCTCACGGGGATCTCACGACCGCACACAAGTCAAAACTTTGGTTTTTAATGACCCTGATTTTCGGAATCAGTGACCCAATGAAAGTAGTCTCTATTCGTGGAATTAATAGAGACGTCCATTCGTCCAACGTCCCCCGCGTTCTGAATGGACTCTAATTGATGTAACTCTGTATGATCTATTGATGTTAAATTATGTTCTCAAAAGGAATTATCGCGGTGAATCGTAACGCAATTACAAATGGCTCAGTTAGAAGAACCCGGGATAACGTTCGATTAACGCGTTCAAAGTACATACATCCCAACCCTTATACAGTTAATATTATACGGGTATAGTTGATTATTTCCTCATTTTTTTTGAAAATGGTAAAAATACGATAAATTTTGCAACTTTTACCAGGAATTTCAGTAAAGTCTTATCCCATATACATAAAACATTTATTTGTATAATATTTATCGTCACATATTAGTCAACGTTATATTAGCCAATTATTCAAAAAGTGAGAAAAAAAATTTTAAGAATAAAAAAAATGTTTGTTGAAAGAAAGAGAAAGCAAACTATATTATACAGAGTGTTCATAAAGTCCCTTTAACGTCCTTTATTATTTTCGTTACTAAAAATAAGTAAATAACATTTTGTGTTTCCGGGCAAATTTTATGAAATATCTAAACCTCTATGATTTTTGGTGGCTTGATTAGGGCAGGGGTTTAAAAATTTCAAATATGAAGTTAGTTCACGTAATACACAATTGAAAAGCTTATTAAAAGAGAAACAGAATGGCGTAAACTAGAGCTAAAGTTCTGGAAAATTATATAGTGCCATAGCAAGTGATACGCAAGTGCTATAGTGCCAGAAATTTTATTAGGAGAGAGGCTTTTTGGATTGGTATAGATTGGTGGGGTTAACATTGACCTGGCTTCGACGCAAGTGCCTATAGGGTGTTGTTTCTTCAATGCTATAGGGCCAGAGTTTTGACTATGACAGAGTCACTTGGATTGGTGGAGTGGAAGGGGTAGCGTCAACCTGACTCCTGATGCCCCTTTATTATTTTTGTTATTAAAATTAAGTTAACCTTTATGATTTTGGGGGGCTTGAGAGGGGTAGAGGGAGTTAAAAATGTCAAATATAAAGGTAGGTCATGTAATACACCATTGAAAAACTTATTAAAAGAGAAACAGAATGGCGCAAACTAGAGCTTAGTATCTTGCTTCGTTTCAAAGTAATGGACAATCAAAGTTCTGGAAAATCATATTGTTATTATATCATCAAAGCTGGTTAACAAAACTAAGTACATATCTTGCGTTGCATAAATGAAACATTTTTTTGACATATCTGACACTCAATGATTTTGGGAGGGCTTAGGGGGTTAACAATCTGTACTATTATATAAAAATCTAATGGTGTCTGTGTGTGTGTGTGTGTTACTCAATCACGTAAAAACTAGTGGATGGATTTGAATAAAATTTGTCACATATATAGATCATGACCTGGCATGAGATATATATGTAAAAAGTAAGTCATATTTGTATTTTTTAGTGTACTGCTAATGGGTGAAAATGTAAAAACCCCTAAAACAATACGAATTAATTATTATTCTTCCCATTAAGCTAGAGAGCTGGAAATTGGTACATTTATTTCTTACAATACATATATACTGTGTAAATCATAGTTTAATTTTATAGCGTGCTGCTAAGGGGTGAAAATGTAATAACAACCCCTAAAACAATAAATATTTATTACTATGCGGCGAAATTTTTTACCGTGTGCGAAGCCACGGGTACCTGCTAGTCTATATATATAATCGAAATACCACTCACTGACTCACTCATCACGAAATCTCAAAGACCCCAGAAAGGATTGGAATCAAATTTGGTATGTAGCTTCCTCGAGAGCCTTAGGTGCTCACTAAGAAAGGTTTTTAAAAAAATCGAAATTTTAGGGGGTGTTTGGGGGGTGTTAAAGTTACTAAAAAAAACCAATAGACGGATTGGAATGAAATTTGTTATGTAGTTTCCTCTAGGGTCCTAGGTGCTCGCTAAGCAAGTTTTTCAAAAAATCTAAATTTTATTGGGGGTCTGGTTTGTCAAAGTTCTAAAAAATCCCAATGAGATATACATAGTATAATATATTTATTGATATATTTTTTTTGGTTAATATACATTTAACTTTAATTTTTCTATCCGAGCAAAGCCGGATCGTGCCATTTAGTTTCAAATGGTGGGTCATGTAATACACCATTGGACAGCTTAAGAGAAACACAATGGCGCAAACTAGAGCTTAATATCTTACTTCGTGTCAAAGTAATGGACAATCAAAGTTCTGGAAAGTAACATATAACCCACTTATTCCTAATATCAACAAACTAATAACCTGCTTTGATGTTATGATAACAATATCATTTTCAGGAACTTTGATTCTATTAAACTATAGTTTACTCCATTATGTCCTATTCCTCTTTTAATAAGCTTTTTAATGGTGTATTGCATGACCTACCTTTATATTTAATATTGTATACACCCCTATACCGCTCCCCTTCAAACCCACCAAAATCATAAAGGATCAGATATGTCAAAAAATATGTAGAGTTATGCAACACAAGATATACAGGGTGTTTACAAACTCCCTGGAAATATTTTGTGTATTTTTTCCTTAGGTCAAGACAATGTCTCATGACTCAGTTATTTATTATCCGATTGTAGCAAATAAAGTATGATAAACTTCGTTTTAAGACTCTACATTTTTTTATTACTGGTAACATTTTTTTCTAAAAATTACCGTTTTCGTGAAATTTAACATCAAAGATTTTAAATGGCCGCCATCTTGAAAGTGTTTAAGATATCGTAACGAAATTTCATACACTTGTTTGTACTACCTAGGTACACGTTCGTGCCTAATTTTAAGTTTATATCTAAAACAGTACTCAAGTTATAAAATAATTTGTAAAAAACGCAAACAGACGGACAGACAGAAAACTAGGCATGTCACACCCATATTTATATGACGTTTTTTGATTGTCTTGACTTAAGGAACAAATACACAAAATATTTCCCAGGAGTTTGTAAACACTCTGTATACAAAATTTTTTCAACTTATTTTCAACAACAAAAATAATAAAGGGGGTTAAACGGAATTATGAACACTCTGTATATTATATACATGTACATCTGGATGAAAG